>LUCH01008607.1:6056-19414 GCA_013368495.1 Paragonimus heterotremus | reverse complement strand
TCACCAAAGGGAATGACAACGCCCTACCACCCGATGTATGTGAGTGCATGTCTGACGTGCAGATGAGTGTATGTGTTTGTGGTTTGCTTTTTGACATGAACTATGCAGGAGTTTGCTCAGTAGACGAATTCTCTGGCCGAGCATCTTTTGCGGTCACAACAATGTGAACGATTTGCGTCCATGACTGAGCTACATAGGATGGTCTCCACTTGACACATTGCCGTCGTTTGTGTTGAGATGCACAACTCGATGTGTAGAGTCCGTGAGGTATGCACAATTACAGTAACCGATCGCCAATGTCAATGCGTATCGCCCGGGCACCAAACACCTAGCCATTTCTCCTCTTGAGTAAGACGACCATGTTGTGCGTTCATATCACCAGCAAGAACATTGCTGTCCGATTGCTTAGTTTCTCTCACAAGATCATAGAGAGCATCGTAAATGGCGTTCTGGACAACTTCTGAACAGTTGTCTATCGGAGCGTATATTGATGCACCAAACAACCATCGTCCTTCTGGGCTGTGTCGACCAAATTTGACCGAAGTGTCAATTTTGGCAGCGCATAGGCCGAACAGTTTCTATTCTGCCTTAGAGATTCGGCCTCATTGTCAACCGAGACCTTAAGAAAGAACCGTATACCCAACCAGAACCTATCCTGTCGCGTCTGGTTGACACTGTAAAGGTGGCTGAGAAAAGCGTTGATATAGAACTCATAAAGTAACCGAATAATTAGAAAAAGTTGACGTTAATTTTAGTCTTCTGGCTTTACTCGAATTTCCGGTTGGGATCAATGAACATAAAGTGTTGCCAGCCGAAGACACAGGAGAATATGGCCACAAGACGAAATTAATGTCGAATGTTGTACTGCTTTTCGTTTTGTGTATCTTCAACTACCGTTGTGCACTTTTTTCTTGAACTTTTAAACATTGCGAAGCACGAAGACAAACAATATGTAGTATGACCGTCAAGAAAATTATCCCTTCTCGACGTTATACATCTTGTTTCCGTTCACTCATTTTTTTACTTAACTCTCTTTTTGTCTCACGATTTTGATTTAGCATTCTGCTTGTCATCAGACTCATGTGTGGTCCTAATTTCATATGCGAAACTGAAAAGACTCCCTGCTATTGGTGCCTATCGTAGCTATGTCCATATTTCATAATGGTCTCAAACCTTCAGGTGCTATCCACGGAGGTGTTTTTCTTGTTTTTTTTTAATGACCATCGCCAGTTTCATACGGTGGCCCCGGAAGCGTGGAGGAAAACAGAAAAATAGGAATTTTTCCGATCTGGTAGCAAGCGCACTGATCATATGTTTTTTTTGTTAGACACAAAGGCATTAGCATTTCCATTATTTCTGGTTGTTCATCATTAGGCTAAATACACGACACTTACATTGTCGAGGCGAAGCGACCAAAACAAGTAACAAATTTAAAACAGATGAGTCACGTCGTAGATACACATGGAGATAACGCCATGATACAAGTGCCTCACAATTATGACGCAACTGAAACTGTGACAGTTTCGTCGATCAAGGTGTGGATGGTGGACTATGACAATCGCAAAGCGCTTCTGTCTACACAAAGGTGAATCATTCAATCGAATTCCGACCGCCTAAGCTGTGGCCAAAATTCAGCATCCCACGCCCTTTGACTGACCACCTGTGACCAGGCAACTTGGACGAAAAGAAGAGGCTGAGTTAACCGTATGGCGCGATTCGATAAGATGTGTCACAATTGCGTTGCCAATTGTCTTAGTGATTTCGCAATTAATCCCGACTGGATGATGCTCACAGAAACGCTTTGTTCAAGCCTTGCGATTGTCATGGTCCACCATCCACACCATAATCGATGAAGCTACCACAGTTCCAGTTGCGTCATAATTGTGAGGCACTTGTATCAAAACGTTGTCTCCATGTGTACCTGCGACGTGACTCACTTGTTTTGAATTTGTTACTTGTTTTGTTCGGTTCACCTCGACAACACTGTTCAATATAAGCGTTGTGTTTTTAGCCTTATGATAAATAACCGAAAAGGAGCTTGTTCACTACACCGTGTATCTGTGCCTAATCTGGAATTTTTTAAGCATTTCCACTGTTGGTCAGCAACTATAATACTTGTTGAGCTGAAGACCGCTTTTGACTTGGGTGTCCATTGTACTCTGTGGAGACACTTCTTACTCGGAAATTCTCCACTGAAACGTCTCTGCTAGTTGGTGTCTTTGTATGTTTGCTCTGCATCCACTGTGTTTAAGGTAGATATCTCCATCGTTTTTCCATTTACAAGTTAGGTGTTGTCCCAAAAGAGACGTTCAAGGTGGAACTTTTGTCGGCTGGTAGATTGACGTATTGTGAATATGCAGAGGCATCACTGCTTACTTCTGCAGATTATGTTGATAGGGCTGGTATGCATCGACCGTAAAGCGTAGTTTTTCACAAGACTTTGTTCATCTTCGTTATCGACTGTTGGTTGTTCCGTTCGATGGAGTGGTGTAATCCCGTTAGTTAGTTTTATTACTTGTGTTTCCCGTGAGTGTAGGCAAGATACGTGATACATTCACAGATCTCCATCGTTTGTGGCATCAAAACGATGTCCTGTTGTCGACCAAAAGGAAGTTTCACATTGCATATGCCCTTCGATCTAGTTCCCTTGGTTGAAAGCCTTGACCTCACACACGGACGGTGCATATAGACTTTCCGGCTTTCGACTATCGTTGTCTCTTTCAGTAAGCCTGCACAAAGTGAGCTAACTGTGCAAACATCGGCACTGTTCGTCGGTTTGCATTTGGGAAAACTCCAACCACTGATCCCGGCAATAAAACAACGCTGATCGTGCCGCGTGTTTCGTATGCTGACGGGATGTCTGTCATACCTCTCATTGCTCAGTTTGTCTGTTGACGGCTGAAAGAAGTCTCAAATTGTCTCAGCAATGATCTGGCCACGGATTATGAGAGGCCTAACCATCCTGTCAAGCAAGTTGTGGGAGTGTTGTCTGTTAGTATAGGAACTTTGCGGCTTTCGAAACCACTAACCGCAAATGTTGGCGCACGTGGCAGTGTCATCGTCAATGGTCAACCTACATCCGTAAAGTTGTTGACTCTTCCATGCGCATTTTGTTGCTTCTGTCATCTCGTACGTTTTACGTAGTGTTCTATCACTAAGAGCACTACTGTATATAGGCAATGGTTAATATGGGGTTGTTTTATACTTGTGTTATCTCAGCTGTGCTTATTGTCTTTACATGAATCTGTCATTTATTCGTTTACCTTGTACTTTTGCTCAAACAAATAGTTTACGATTACCGTCCATTTGTCTTATATTTTACAGCTGTTTGTCTTATGATATTATCTATATGCTCCCTTCTTCGACATTTGTCTTGTATTGGATCCAGAGGTACTACGTGCTACGTACCGCGATAGTCAGGTCGCTGTGAAGATGTACAAGAAAACGGCTTGTAAACTGGCCATCACCTACGAAGCAGCGCTAATGACGTGAGTAATCGTTTCTTGTCTGAGAATGGCATGTCACGCAAAGCGTTTTATGTTAGTCTTTAGTTTTGTGTTCCTGAGAGTCACATGTGTTACCTGATCCCTCGATTCTCGTGCGCACACAGTTTTTGGATCAGTTTCTTAACCGTGTTTTCATTAACAGTTTGTCGTTGGAATGCCTCACGACTCTCATTCTCAAGCCGTCATTCCAAGGTCGGTTTCATTATCGCTTGCGTCCATCACTACACTGTGCTAAAAAACGTGTTCAGTATTTCCTTCAAAAGATTATTGCTTCCATTTGACATGTGAGTTGGATACTGTCAGGCTGTCCAAATCCGGAAAAGGGTAGTTGTAATGACCCAGGCTATACTCCACAACCGCAACCGAGCTCGTCATTTGTATATAACGACGTGTCGTTACAACGTCGTCGTCGGACTTTGTCATCATTTTCACCTAGATTGATTATTTTCTCGTTGCAGTGTCACCCTCACTATCGGCCACGTTGGTGCAGGTGACCTTCGTTATTAAGTCTCACGCGTGCACGTACGCTCATTGCTGTAGATGTATCTCGCGAATTCAGTGAAGACTTGGCTGTTGGCACTGCATCCATCACCAAAGCGTAGATTCTTACGACATAAAACGAATGTATTGGAGTGCAAACCCAGAGTAAGAAGGAGCTACAGTTAAGTGGCGAGGACCTTATATATCGTTACAACTGTTAACAGTGGGTCAAGGTTGTTGGATACTTCTCTCGTCCGTCTCCCCCAACTGCAGGTTAAGGAGACAAAGAAGTCCTGACACGTTTCTTCAGTATATATATATATATATATATATATATATATATATATATATATATATATATAAAGGTAGACCTAACTTCAGGAACACAATTGTTTATTTATCTACCGCGTTGACACATTTGGATGTTGTTGTCAAGTTTGGAGTTGGGCGAATTCGTACGTTATTTGTAAACCGTTGTCTTGGTCTTCTGTTATTTTTTCTCGCCTTACCGCGCAATCGGTTGGGATTTAGGATATTTGGTCAGAATGTCTATTCGAGACGTTATTGACCAGGAGCACTGCAGTTTCGTCTCCCAGTCTGAAAGAGAGCAAACAGGACCAATTTTCCTGGGGAGGTGTAAAAAGTAATCTTCTGAATCCTTTTTCCTCCCTGTAAGCAAGTGTTCATATTGCATCGTGTTAATCGCTGAAGAAGAGATTGTACGGTCCTTTCTCACTGCCTGCACCCTCTATAACGCCACCCTCGAATGCCCTCATCGTTTTTCGAAGAAAAACGCAGAGCTACGCTGTAACATGGGAGAGTTTCATGTATACTCTAGTACTGTTTTGTTGAGATTGTCTGATGTTATTCACATCGATCGGTAGGCGAAGACCTTTATTCCTTGTTAAGCAACATTAAGGCATCTGCTCAACACATCTTATCATCGTCATAGACAGCACATCACGCCACGGTATGCCTCAACCTGAACCTCCACCCATGCGTTGTTTTTGTTCTCGATCAGTTAGCTTACGTTCATCGTTATTTGCCCTACTCAGAAGTTATTCTCCCTCACTGTGTTAGAAATGTTGCACATGCCAAATCGCTCTATACCATGTTTTTGGTGACCTAATTCATATCAGTCTTTCATTGTGCGTCGTACTCATGCTTATCTTTTGATTCGTCTGGCCGAACGGTTCGAGGCAACACGCGGACTTTTTCTGTATCTTATACGAACACGAACGACTTTAAATATCCCCAGTTGTCACGTTAAATGTATCTCCTCGTTTTGGCTGTGTACGAATTCGAATTGCACGAGACTTACTCAGTGTTACAGCTTCCCGCTTTGTTCTCTTCAAACGTGCTTTTTATTCTCCTTTGCGTATATCGGTTGTAACTAGTGGCTTATCTTTCACCGGCTGTTCTATGCCGTTTTATATTTCCTACTTCTTTGCAAGTTCCATTCACTGTCACCGCAGCTCTGATTTTAATGAAGCTGAATGTGTACGTTTGTATTTCCCTACCCGTTCTCTACTTACATAACTTTACGTGAACAACTCAATGTCTTCGAGCATGAGGGACTCTTACACTGTGTCGTTTTGTGGATGAACGTATTTTCTGAAGGCGCAATCTAATAATCTGTACCGATCAGCTGTGGTCGGACAGCAATCCAACTACGTTTCTCTGTACCAATGCGGAAGATGTGATGGTTACTGTCAGCTAGTCACCAAGTGGCTTCTCTTGGCGTAGCTATGTATATTTCTAAAGTTTGTGAATAGTCTGGTATATGTATCTGGTGATACTGATAATAAACGTTGTGAAGTGGAAATAAGTGTAGTTGATCTTCCTTATTGTTTCGCCGTCTTGCACAATATTTCGCATTTTTCCTCATGTCGACTTGCACATAAAATTCGTAGCAATGTCATCACCTGGTTTTTTTTACTTCGGGTAACCATTGAGACCAGAGTGTTATGTACTTACCTCTCATATAACCTCTTACCATCATCATGATTGTTAATGACTCGAATATTACTATTACGAGTGTACGGTCAAAAACAATGACTTAGCCTATCCGTGTTGCCACAACGTTCGACTGTGTAGTGACAACACGGTGGTAGAACTCGCAATTAAAACTATACCATACTCTTTGATTTGCGTTATAACACGAGATATTGGAGCCGGATGTCATATATACGACTTTGCACGTTGTGTGATCGCGTTGAATTATTTGATATTCGCGAGGTTTGCATATTTCGCGATGTTCAGTGTAGTACTTTGAACCGTTTTCTTAAGGTTAGGTCTTCTTTAACCTCTGCACCTCAATCTGCTAATAGAAAATGCTAGGTGGCTGACTCCGAACTGTTCAAACAATGTTATGAGGCGTTCATTGTTCTACAACATATTGTGTTACGTGACTTGGATACTGTTGGCCGCCTAGGCTATATCAAGTGTTTTCGATGCTCACGTTCGTGGCCCTAAGGTTGACACCCTGTGTCGTTGTCGCTGAGAATCATCAGTCGATTGTGGGTAACTACTTCAGTGAAGGCCAAACCAAAAGTGACAAACTTGAGCCAATCGCCTAATGCATACCCACTCATTGTTAGCTTTGGGATATGTCGACGCTCGGTGTTAATAAAAACAACTTAGAAAACGTGACACTGTCGATTAAACACGCAATGGTATTGACTCAGATGGTTGGATTCTAGCCTAGTGACATACAACACTGCATCCGACTGTTGTGAATAAGCACTTAATCGCTGGAAGCTACCGTACTGATCAATCGGTTCACTTGGGCACTCAACATACATATCCGGTTAATTTCACTAAAGTGGATTCTGATTGTTGCACACTTTGTTTTGATTACTTTCGAAGGACCTAACAGCCAAACGACAGAGTTTTAAAGATGTGTTTGACCCTAATGTTTCTATGATCAATTTGGCCGTTCTTTAGGTATACTTTTACCTTGTGTTTTAAGTCAAGTTTTTGGCTCACCATATGTGAACTGGGTGCTATCAAACCATCCTTTATCTACTTGTGAATACTCCGTAAGTGGTCCATTTTCCTGTTACTTTCTAAGTTTTCATATTTGGTTACTGTGAAGTAAAATTATTTTTTGGTTGACTTGCCGTTTCGGCCATATTTCCCATCCTACTTCGTCTGTTCTACTTCCCGCTCATTCAGCAATCTTAGCCATCCAAATTTGGTGGCATTCATTGGTCTGGTCTACGAGCCGGAAGACGAGGCCGTGTACTTGGTCACGGAGTACCTTGCTCAAGGAAATTTGCTGACGTATCTGCACTCACGCACTCGAGATGAGGTCAGCGAACGTCACAAATTGCAGTTTGGTCTGTAAGTTTTTTGGCATTATCCTCCTCGTATGCCCTTCTGTCGTTTTCCTTGTAATGCATTTTTCGTCTGTCTGTATACACTAGTTTTCAACCGACAGCAAAGTTTCTCTCGCAGTCTTAATATTGCACCTCTAATCCAGTCGATGACCTTCTTTCCAGAGCTCGGCGTCTCACTGTAGTCCGGCTTCTAAAACTTTCTACATAACCCCAAATTTCGTAAACAGTGTTCTTCGTTGTGTGCTCCCTTGCTGGTTATTTTGTGTTTCATCTATGTTAGCTGCTGAAGTCTTGAAACTTGTAAGCCGTCCTTCTTAGTTTCGTGTAACTGCGTTGGTTTATTTTTGTCTAATCTTGCTTAGTTCATTCTCCCTACTCACTCTGATAAGTAGCCCCAGAAACTACTTGGATTTTTGAAGCACGGCGTAATCAGTTTTTGGTATTTTTATTTTTCAAGTGATCGTTCAAAGTTTCTCTTTCAGGATGTGTTCTTAGCTATTTTTTTTTGCTTCTAATATGACGCACAAGAAGCAGTCCAAATTAAATGAAAATCGATTAGGCTTTGAACACTACGAAATGGGAAAAACGTGTGTCCTTTAAAAGACGATACTGACCAGAACTTGTCACTTCCGTATCTTCATCACAAAAAGTCCCAAAAAGTTGGAACAGCTGTCACGAAGACACTACTGATGTTTTCCATGGGGTTGTATAACGTAGATTTTAGAAAATATTTTTCTGTTCGACTGCATATCTCATAAAAACATGAAGTTCATCGGTTTTGCTGGATACCACGTATCGCCAGACAACTCGTAAGACGAAGTGACTTAAACGACATCAGTATTCTGGTTACTCACGCGTGTCACTGCCGAAAGTCAGACACTGAGTAAATCATGCGGGTTGCATATGAGCAGTGACCGTTCTAGACACATTTTGTTGCATAAGCGCAGAAAGGCATACTTCCGATTACTTCAGAAATCATCGATGGGAAAGACCAGCTGCGTTTTCGCTTAATTATATATTATCCACCATTGAGATGACGGCGTGGACTGTACATCGAACGAGAATACAAGCCTGTCATTTAGGACAGTTCATTGCAAATCCAACCAAATTCGGCGACTGAGCGTCAACCCATTCAGTTAGTTAAGGGGGATTTTGAGGCCTTCACTATCAATTATGTACGTGATACGTCATTTGAGTACGTAATTTTTTGAAATATATTTATTTTGAAGCTGCAGGTAAATGCATTGTGTCGTTTCGTTGACCGTTTTAGTTAGGGACTGGAGAAAGTTCGACTGGCATCATCAACTCAACGTACCGAGTGAAGAACAATAACTGCCCGTCTTGTATGTCTTCTCGGCGCTTGTTAACCACGGACTAAGCCTCCGACAAGCCATCTTTTGTTCAGTAGTATAAATGTTCTCCCATCTTGTTCTGATCCCTGTTCAATGCAATTCCACCTATCGTATAGTTCTCACCAGCCGTCGAGCAGTGCATCGTGTGATGTGTTCATTATAATTTAAAAGAAATTAATATGATTTTTATCAAACGTAGTTTTACCTGTCACTCATGCCTGAACTAGAAAATACGATTTCAACTGTATGCGATACGCTATCCCATAAGGAATCCCAAGAGCATTGTAGTTACATTTTTGTGCCGAAAATATGAGGATGACATATTCTGACTGCATTCATCTTTTACAGGGATAAATTTTCTCCTGCTTCTAGCGCTACGATTCTTATTCATTACACACTGCATTTGAATGCATCTCGCATTAATGGGATTTGTTATGGATGCCGCGTGCGTTTCATTTACTAATTGATATTTTGTCTTTATGCTAGTCACGTTCATTACCGGTGTGCGTGCGTGTAAAAAATCCGTCCCATAATTTGTCTTCTAACTATCCGATTCGAGTTGCTCTAAGGGGATTCATGCCCCAAACGTACCGTGTTTAAGAGATTAAAGTTCCCGCGAGTTATTGTTACCGTACTTCGTGAATTCAGTGAAAACCGAATTCACTATCTGCTATTCATATAGCTGGATATGTGATCAAAATTCATCAGCTACGCCTACTTGATGAGTGGCAACAATTGCGGGCTCGATGGTGAGCTCCCGTTAGATTTTTTTCTACTGAACACACTACTCACATTGCCACGCCATATTTTTTTTTACTGTTTCTGGTTCACGAGTTCGTCAGTCTAAAAATTTTTTCGAAAGTTTCTGTGCGCCATCCACGCGCCGTTGGATTTCTAATGTTCCAGTTGTAGTCCGAAAGACAATTACTACAGTAACCTACGCGTTTATCTTTTCCCATTGTGACACGTTTTATTTTTTGTATTCAAACGTCTCTCAGGTGCAACGAGTATCCTTTTTAATTTTGACGTGACCTTGGATTGCTTTAGGAGTGTCTTGGACACTTGTTAGCTTTGATCAGCTGTGTTACATTGATTCGTGCACGGACTACTTACACTAGATAATAAAATTTTCCAAACCGGTGATTGTTGAACCAACCGGATAAGGGGTATGTGGTCAGACGAATCAGTGTTTTGTATAAACCATGGCGCAACTCGAACAATACTTCTGGACATATTTAACGGTCTGGCTGTGGGGCAGAGTGGCCGGATTAAACGCTCAAAATGGATCATACACATTGATTCCGATGACTTCGACTGCTATCAGAATTTGACGTCTTATCGCCCTCGACTAGGCGACCTGTACTTGGTAAATCGGAGAAAACGCATTAGTCCTATCGGCGAAATGTCTAGAATCAACCAACTGCGCCAGCCTGGTGTTGTTCATTAATCCGATTATTTTGTTAACCAGTCACGGTTTGGTTCAGGTGAGTTTATATATATATATATATATATATATATATATATATATATTCATTGTCATAACTGTATTCCAAATCGATGTTCATTTCTCCTTTACTTTATTTCCTCTTAGAATCTTCATTTTTCCTTTAAATCTTCCCGAATCTTGTGGACTTACAAATTAAATATTGTTCCTTCCGTATGTTCTAACCTCCAGTGATGCATGTCGTGGCCTGGCTTTTCTTGAGGAGCGAAGTATCGTCCACCGTGACATAGCAGCCCGTAATATCCTTCTTTCCGGACGATCCCCACACATGGTTGCCAAGGTGGCCGACTTTGGCATGGCGCGTGATCTTGCGCACAGCATTCCTCTTCCGATAGGAATTCGTTCACCAACTAGCGCGCCTCCCTCTTTCCCAAATCGAGATGTGTTAAGTGTGGACAGTAAACCTCCACCTCGTGAGCATTCTTCTTCGGATGCGGACCTCATATCTAATTTTCACAACTTGGGACTACATGACAATGCAGCTATACCGATAAAATGGACTGCTCCCGAAGCTGTCCGAAAAAGGGTAAATTCCTCTTCATTTCTCTTCCATCGTTTGTCGTTTGAGACGGTCAAGTGATTGAGGTTTTTTATACGAAGAAACTTCATTTAGTTAACTTAATACGGGAGATTGCTGTGTACTAATTCCGTACATGTCCATCACTGGCTGTTTGTTTTGCAATGGTGGTTGTTTCTTTTTGGCACTTGCTTAAAAGTTGAAACACCTCTCCCAGATAATTTTGACAGAACAATAGAATTTCATCCGTATTGTTTCTTTGATTAACTTTTTGTAAGCTCTGAACACATGCGTAAAATTACGTGGACACCTTGAGACAGATAAATTCATGATGAATATGTGTACGTTAATGGGTACTTATCATAATTTTATTCTTACCAACCCAAACCAAGTTGTTATAACAAGTACAGTGTCAACAAGAACCGTTTTTTTATCACTAGGCGGTACTTGATTGCTGAGTTTAGTCATGATTCAGAGTGACTGCTGCACTGCAGGACAAGACGCATCCCGTAATCCGTTGAGACTTTTTGATGTAGATGCCTTCTGTTCATTATTGTGTATTTAAAAACAATCTTTGTTGACACCTCAGTTGCTTTTCTATGTGTTTTAGTGCATAACCTAGCAGAAGTACAGACGTTTATGCTACCCAGCGGTACCGGAGACTATCGTGACACGAGTTGAAAGTAATGATAATCCTAGATTTTCAGAAGACAGGAAGTATTCAGCTGCAGTCAGCAACAAGCATTTGTTTTTCGTGGAACGTTTTAACGAGGAACTTAGCTCTCTACAACTGGCGCTCGATGTTAGTATGAAGCGACTGTACAAATCAGCATATGCTCCCGTGACAGCGTATTTTTGTTCTTCTTATGAGTTGTCTCTCGGACCCCATCTCTATGTGCGTATCTCTCAGGAGCTTATCTGTCTCCCATCGTGTTTGCTTTCCTTTGTGACACCATCATGCAGAGATGTGTATACACACACGTTTGGATTTTATGAGAGGTTAATTCTTAAAGAATCGTCAAGATGGATTAATGTATCAATCGTCTGTGCGTTTTGCTGCAATCGTATTGCCCATTGGCATTGGCTTACAGTCTTAAATGTTCAGCACCACTAGTGAAGAAAGCGCAAATAATCCGTGGCAATTTCTCAGTCACTTAGTGTTAGGAGGCGCATTTTCTAACAAAGCAAGCGAAGCGAATTGCGCAACACCGCCAGGTCCACGATCGAGGATTGTCATCATCTATGAGGCCGTACAAACATTCACAATCGAACGTTAGCCGTTTGAATTGAAGCGGGAATTTCACGGTTCACGTCTCCGAACCAGATTCAGTATCTGATCAGTGGTTCTGTACCGTTCCAGTAAGCCAATCAGATTGAAACTGTGTGATCGGACGCCTAAGAGTTTTTACCTTATCCGAACTATGTTTTCCCGTTTACTTGTAACCCACTACCCCAATCGTCTGATTCGTTCTTACGTCATGACTGTCATGCGTGTGGCCATTACAGTTGATTCGTCCTCTGTCCCGTCTGCCTTTGTAATTTAGTTTTTGTCTCGTTTTTAATAAACGTCCTGGTGTTCACATCTCGGGTTGAGAAATATTGGCGCAAAAGTTCTCCAGTCAAAAAATAAACCACGCCTACAATAGTGTTTACATGACACAAACAGCAGTGTGCCATATGTATGCAGATAAGACAACTGGGTAACAGTGTCTGGACTTATCAAAATCCAACAAGGCACGGTGATTGGATAGGTTAATGTGATAACAGTCCTCAACTTGCAGTTCGTTTGCTGGATGGAGCTGTACCGCTTAGTTCGTGTGATGAAGCTAAGACATCATGTGTTGTGTCTTCGTTTCGTTTCATATATCTCGTAACGTGGACATGTGTAACGAAACTTGATAGTCTTTTGTTTTGACAGTTCTCGTGCTCATTAAGCAGGTTTAAGCGTGTGCAAGGTAGTATGTGCATGTGTGGGTGTCTGTGTGAAAGATAGATAGTGAATGACATTGACGCAGCGGTGTTGGCAGAGGTGGACTCACCAACTGTGTCGGGAGTATAACGAACAGACACAGCTGACCATCTACTTTACGTCATCGGTTGAAACGTAAAGGATTTTTACGGCTGAGTTCCGTTGAAGTATCAACTACGACTTAATGTAAGCCTGTACATTACGAGGTTAACAAGTTAATCCTCGAACATGTATCAAATGTGAGTGTCAGGTCACAAGGACATACACAAAAACGAACCACTCCACAGAGCGCGTGATCGTGGTAGAGCCATCGCCATCATCAAAGCAGCTATGAGCCTGACCAAAAGGTACTGTGGCTCGGGCCGCCGCTCTCCTCAACAGTGACTTGGAATTTCTTAGAAGAAAACGTTTCTAAGAGAAGGCTAAGCGGAAGAACAAGAAATGGTATGGATACAGGTACGCCATTGACTGCGACACACCGCTATCCCGGATAGCATATCTAACCAGCGGTTTGAGTGATCACGAGGATCCCATCCGGGCAGGAGACACCTACCCACTTTGCTCAATGGAGCAGTCAGGGTCTTCGTCTTTCGTGACTACGTTGTTGGTTGACAACCACGCAGTTTTACACAACTGTTGGTGGCCTCAGCACATAATGCCCGGTACGGTAAACGATCAGATGACATACG
>LUCH01008605.1:6624-19931 GCA_013368495.1 Paragonimus heterotremus | reverse complement strand
CATCACCCATAACAGTCCCTGCTACTCAATGGAACTGAGCACTGACATCTGTGGTAGCCGAGACTATCTGGGGCTGAATACTGCGTGCAAATGAGTGTTTTTGTGTCACGTTTGGTTTACATGCTTAACCCGTGAATTGCTTTGTCGAATAAATAACCCTTGTGCTATCCGCGCTCTTGGATCACAACACATGTCTCATTCGATACTGTTCATATATGAGTATCGTAATGAAGGTGACTTGTTGCGTTATCGCGATTGAAGTGGACAGGTCATTCAAAAAATCTTGTTCAAATTGAGGTGCTCTTTTCACTGTTTTGATAAATGCCGTGTGCAACTCGGACTAGACTAAATATCATGCTGGAAATAGACCACAGTGGTGGATTGCAACTAAGGGGACGGTTTATTATTTTATGATGAACAACCACCAATACTGAGATGGTTTTCGAATTTTAAAGATAAAGATATTTGGGAATGCCATTAGTTGGGGTTGGCTAGATCTTCTTCAGATGCGCTTGTCGGCGCCATTCACGGCATTATGCAGAGCGATCTATACATTCCATGGAATAACTATTCCGTCTCCATGCTCAACGGCATTTGTTTAAATAGGTATTACTTCTGGTTAATACGTATCTGTGTATGATGACAATGCTATGACAACGCTAAACTACTTACTCTATGTTATTTCACTATCCACTACCCGAAATCATAAGTTAACAAGACAGTAATCCGCAATATGGTTGCTCAGACTTTGTACTTCACCTAGAGTTCATAGAATCTATTAACTATACGAACCTGGCGATTTCCGCTAGAGTTGTGCTATTCTGCTGACAGGTCGACATTATCATCAGGCAAAGATAGAAAGAATAGAGAGCATTAAGACGCGAACAGTTAATGGGTCTCCTCTTGAGGCGATCAAGCAATCCGGCCAATACTCACATGCGAAAGTGTTTGAGTGTTCACATGCGATGATAATTCGATCGTGCCTAATGTGAGGTCAATGGCGCAGTGGTCAACACGGTTGCCTCATGAAAGCGTGTCCCTGGTTCAAGTCCCGGCAGTGGCAAGGATATGCACTATTGACGAGCTCTAATGAGAGGGAAACTCGGGTCCAGTGCTTCTTTTGGAAAGGGGCCGACTGGAATGTCTATGGGGATACGACAGCTGCGATGAATTGTGAGTGATGTTCAATCTATATGAAAACTATGATTTCACAAGAGATGTCCAAAATGCTGTCTGTGGTTTTGCTCACACAAAATCATTCTCCTTTGGCATGATGACAGAACACATTGCAAACTAGTTCCAGATATTCCATTACATTCTAAGATCGTGGTCATTTTGAGTTCCTCCTGTGTTTGTGGATGTTTCCTGTAGATCCCATCTTTAGAATAGCCCTTCAGTACGACACACGGTGGATTAACATCTGGCGCCTGTGGAGGTCATCCCTTTGTCCGGCGCGTTTTACACATCGCAGAACAACGCCACCTTAACAGCCACTTATGGAAGTACACGGTCGATTATTTCTTCGTAGGCCATAAACAATACCGTTTGCAACACACTTTTACATTAGCCTTCGAACAGATTTACAAATGACCGATTGCCTGCCTGCATACCTTTCTTCAAACACATCCATCACAGGCCGCATAAATAAAAGCCACTTCGTTACGTTGTTCAGTTGTCAGATCACCGATGCGTCTTTCTGTTACTTGCGTTCAATCAATGTCGTATGATTCCAGCATGATAATTCGTCTAAATCAAGCTGGGTGCGGCTAGTGTCCTGCATAGTGGATTAGGTGAATAGTGTGATCGAACCTACCAGCATAACCGTAAATGTCATCAACTTCTGTTCACTTAACTTTAGAACGGCCAGTATCGTGGGAGATTTCAAAATGTAGACTTTTGCTGGATTCGAACCAGCGACAGAAACAGCGTGCCAGACGTGGCAAATACTCTACTAGTCAAGCTACGAGGCAAGAATCCATTGCAGCGTGAACTGATTGAGAAATCCTGCTTGGGCAATCAATCCGTTAGATTGTTAGATTGTTAGATTGCCGAGAACGACGGCTTGCTTCCAGTGCGACTGTCACCCGAGGAAACGCCGACAGTCTGCTCTCGTCTCAGCCAATGGTCAGCCCTAAGGCTTGAAAATCGCACGAGCCTGTCTGGCATTCGTACAAATGAAAATCGAACATTCATACTGTCAAATCGTGATGTGTCAGGGCCACGGACTTGCTACATTATCATGCCAACGGCTTCTCTGTCAGATCAACAGGCCCACACACGACCTGGGTGATGTGGTGGTCCGTTGGGCTGAGGTCGCTGATATGTCTGTATTCGAGGGAATGCATCCTAAGGACAGCTACAGCCAAGTCTAAACATGTTAGAGACTAGCTACCAGAGGCAGGAACCGGTTAAGGAGAAGAACGTCTTCAACGAACCTATTCTAGGTGAATACAGCCATGAGGCGAAAATGTTTTCCGTTTATTCATTGTACCTACGTTGAACGGAAGTTGGTCATTGACGAGAAAACTTCACTGACGATAAGGCTGTTCGGAATTGTGTGATGTCGGGGAGAAGTTTAGCTTGTCACCGGAGGAGATAGGAATCTCTGTTGGTCTACTATATACTAACTGGCCCTATTGAAAGAAACACTCCGTCAACTTCATTTGGAGTGCTGCTTTTGAAGCAATTAGCCCGAAAGTTACCATGAGTGGAAGAAAGTTTCCTCAGATAAGAAAGCATGTTTGCAGGTTGACAATAAATACGAACGCTCGAATAGAACAACAGATTCTTTTACTCGGGTGAGTGGAACTTCCAGTTTTTTTTGCCGCTAATTACAGGAGAACATACAAGTCCGATTTTGTACTAACCCTTGATGGACAACTGATGTATCTGAAAAGTCGCCGCAACCTTCTAAGCCGTATGCCAAACAAATTCGACAAATCTGGCATCGCGCTCTAGACGGTTGTCGATTCTACTAAGAAATGTGTTTACAATGTGTCGTCTCACTAGGGCTTTTGTAAAGCCTCTATGCTATTTGATTACTCTCTCTGTGGTGATTTTGTTTTGGGCCTGATGAATCGCCTATTCTAAAAAGAATATCATATAACAACGAAAGCTCATCGTTACTGAGTTTTATTTAAAAAAAACTGTAGGGTTGACATCGTGGGCGATATGTTCTGAACTCACATCTGTCGGTGCCGGTCGAGACGGTGACCCATGGATGCTTGGGACAGCATTCTGGATGTTACAGTTTTAAGCACGAGTGTGTTACAAAGAATCTATCGATGTTTCGACTAGCGGAAGATTTTTTCTCATTGGGAGGAACGATCATTTGTGTAGAAAAAGGTCATCGTTACATATTTCACGTATTTCAAAGCCCTCTCCGGAAATGTAAGAATGAAAAATGTTTTGAATACGAAAGACTAATTGCGGTTTTTCTGGTCGCTTAACACTGTCAGTGGTTTGAGTGGATTATTGTGCGTAAAAACATGAAACATTGTTGTTTTTTACATTAGGTAAATTCGACTGGAGTCGTTTTATCGTATGACTGAACATAAAGATATTACGAATTCGGTAATAAGGGGTTCCATTCTGTTTCCGGAATTTTTATGTCTTGACGAGTGATTTTATTTCAAAAGAAATCATTTCGCAGTGGGCGTCTTTTTAATGCAGTTTGTAAACTAGTTTAGTCTAAGGGTTTACTCGAAGTAAAGAGAGCTAGTTGATACTTCATTACTTTCAAAATCCTAAAAGTTAGCACTGATATTTTGTACATATTAGTAACAGATACGTGAAAGTAGATAATGCTTTAGATAGTGAAACTTACTGGTCGTTCAGGTTTAGTGTCTCTGGAGCTCTTGCCTCGTAACACCGGTATTTATGCAATCCCCTTGGTTCCTTATCATCCGATTCTCCCAAACACTTGAAATAGCTAACGAGCCGGAAATCTTTAACCTACGTTGCGAGTTGGAGGGGGAAATTTCAGTCGCGAGATTTGACCAGCTGGCGCAATGATTTGTCCGAATCGAATGCAACTCAGCTGCTTCATAAACGTCCGCTGACCGCAACGGGTACGGAGTCCAGTAGCGTGGGACTGTACGACCGTCGACATAGTGAGATAGCCACACAAACAGACCTGCGATTATCGCTGCAATGCGATTATCGATCTGGTGTTTATTGTGCACGTGCCAACTCGAACAGGCTACATCTGATGAGTGGCCTGTGTCTCGCACACTGGGAATGTGCAAATGGTCTCACGCGCTCACACTCGGTTGATCTCATGTTCTGAGCTGGACCGATCCTGCTTATGAAACCGGTCCTAGGGCGCGTTCGATCAACACTATCGTGAGAAAGAGAGCTGCCTGTCACCATGATCCAAGCTTGACGGGGTCCTGTCTACCCCGTGTACATAACACAAGGCTAGCTGATGGTGTTGATCGGACGGGTGTAATCACCCTCCAAGGTATGGGTGGAATTCAGATTCATTATGAGAGTGGTTTCAAAATGCATCGGAGTCTAGACAACCCAACAACAGTGGATCTCCCACTCGAACCCACTAGAAGCGGCTTGTACGGGTTGATGGCTGCTATTTGCCCGTTTATCAAAGGTCGGCGGTCATAACACGATCAAACTATTGCTTTCCTAATACAGGAACATGCTGACAGATTTGAGTGTTTTCTGCGGTTGCTTTTTTCGGGGGCCTTTCTAACTTCCATGTTGTCACTGTTACCAGCATAACATGTGTTCTCATCCGAAAATCTCAAGGAATGAAAATACTTATCAGCTATGATTTTATAAACTATGGTAAGATAAGTAGTAAGTGTTTGCCGGTCAAATTTCGTCGAAAGAATACGACCGGTTTCGTGAGTGTTGTCACTCATTGAGTATGCGTACTCTGTGAACTTCGACTACACATGCTACTACAGTAAGTGCTTAGGGTTGTAAATACTAACTCATACTAATAAACAAACTACTTATCTCACCATAACTTTTAAAATTTTAGTGTCATCTAGGAACTTCAAGCAGATTGAATTTCTGCAGTTCTGGTTAATGCTCTTAACACCAGCACCGATCTACGGACACCAGTGAGTCTGAGATAGACGGCACAGTTGACCGGCAAATGAGTTAGTGTCTACAACTTGTCAGTAGTCATTACATTGGATCACTTCATGACCTTATCAATATAGATGAGGGGGATGGTGTTCTAAGTAGAGTGCAGATCATTTGTAACCTGTCGAGGTCAGATAGGAGTCGCCGCATTCTACCAGCTTATTTCCCAACGCCTACAGAATCCTTTGATGCACATATCCCTGAAACCATTTGGTCCGGGTATGCTCGGTTATCTTGCCACAACTAATGATGTCTGATCAATCGTTGGACATCGGCAAGTGCTAAATCATACTTTTCTAGGAGTGCTGTGGTGTAGGCGTGGTCAGTGATCACTTGTGAGCAACAGTTACTGACAGCTAAGGTAACACTTGTGTAAATCATCTCTAACTACATGAATAGTGCTGACTGAAGTTGCTATCCCAATGCTAGTCCGATTCGGCGTGGGTTCAGGAGTATGAATACTGAGTCATTCGGCCACATCCTATTGGATAATTTGACGTGCGCCCCCGTTTTGGTAATGTAACGTTTGCAGTCTAAGTATCACGCAGGGCGAACAACCGAAGACCGAAGGTATCAACCTGAGCTACCAACTCCAGCACTACTCACAACAACCACAAATACATCGGTCTTCTTAGTTTTGATAGAAAAATAATTGAAAATAACTACTTATCACCTTTTTGAAATCGATCAAAAACGCAAGTTTCGTTGTAATTGTACACTGGTTCGTCGCAAAATTGTCCACTTCAAATGACGTGACTTTTTATAGCCACGTTACGAAAGCGGTAAGCGTCACTTGGTGTGTCTCAGTTCAGTGACCTTGTAATTGAACAGTGTCGTTCCAGTTCTTGTCAGCATGTCTTACTTGGTCAATTCATTCATATACGGGTATGTTGACGAAGGCAATTTCCTGTGTTATCCAGACAGGCGTTACAACAGACTCCACAAATTGCTCGGTAATTCTAAAAGCATAAAATAACGTGCCCTGAATTCTGCGGTGGGATTGCTCGTTTTTGACAAATCTTTTAGTTTTACTAATAAGTAGTCTGGCAGATTTATGATTTTGGATGAGACCCAATTGTGAAACGTTAGGTCTTCGGCTGGATTCGAACCAGCGACAGAAACAGCATGTACTGTTGAAGTGAAGTTGACAGCACTAAGGACTTTTAGTGATTAAAAATAATCACAACCGAACGAGGAGGCGCTGACAGCGGTTTTTGACGTGTGTTAATTCCATATGAGACAGTGGGACGGGTGGGTAACCGAATCCAGATGTGAAATTTCCGAGCTCCTGGTGCGGCTTCGTAACTCAATTGGTAGAGAGCTTGCCGCCTTTAGGCTTGGTGCTTCTGTCGCTAGTTCGAATCCAGCCGAAGCCCTGACTTTTAACAATTAGGTCTCATTCAAAATCTTTCAGTGCTTTGTCTATTGGTTCATTTCATTTAATTATACATCGTTCTGTGAAAACATTAGTAGGATAAAAGTACGTTAGGGGAACATCGTATTTTTACTTTGTCCACTTGTACTCGTCAGTGCCCGCTGGTTCCCAGCCCTGTGTTGTTTTCTAAATGCTGAAACGATTACAGAGACGCAAAACAATATCTAGATGTTGTCGATCGTGGACCGTTGTGACCATAACAGTGAAACGATGGGGCCAAACTATTTGACCGCCAGTTAATTTTGCCGTGGTTAAAGCGCCTTGCTGAGACCGTTTGCTAAACCGGTTCGGTTAGGGGGCCTGTTATTTCGGGTACGCCCTTTGATTCAGACTTCAGTTTTTATATACTGATCCACACTTATGAGACGACGAGTATTCCGAACTCCTGTTCCTGCAACGGCTTTACTCCGCATCGTTTATTAACACTGCCTACAGACAACTCATTCTGACACCCAAAATCCATTTGTACGGTCACTGTGGATGGCAAGCAGGAGGGTACTAAATTATTATTGTCCAACTCAATTCCAGTTCGACCGCTGTTCTTTTCATAATGGACAAGTTGTATTCAAAATAAAAGCATATACGCTTGCGAGGACCTTTTGTAACCATTCTCGAGGTAACTGGGATAGTTATCGAGAGTATTAGGGCATAGTTTGGTCATGGAACCGTATCTTAACTAGAAAATAAAGGTTATCTACGTCACCCTGGAAAGAGTGAAGTAATTCGACAAACTATATTTTGCTTTTATTTGCCTGCAGTTGGAATTTGATGACCTCCTTAAGAACCTCGACATTGGAACAATCCAGAAAGATTTGCTTCAAAATAGAGGGTTTCCATTTGGTATGGATACCTCTTATACAATCTGTGTGTAAAGTTTATATTCCACACTTCATCGTACTTGAGTAGTACACTAATGACGTAAGTCAGTCGGATGGTGCATACGAATACAGTAGAGTGTACTTTTTCCAGGTTGTTACAGCTTGGACTTCGATCAGAGCGAGAACAAAGTATATTTTTAGCAGATCTTATTAAATATCTAGGCCTGTGACTAGCTGCGGGAGGTACTCACCAATTATACAAGAAGCTTTGGTCAATCTTGAAATCTCCAGCTCCAAACAACACCCATTAGCTGCGTCTTTTCGTCGAAGTAATCAGACAGACACCGGAAATGAAAAAGTCAAAATTGTGGAAATGCTGACTACCAGGGTAGCCACAGTGTCAACACAAACTGTTTTTTGAACACACAGGGGGGACTGTGACGTTTATTGGCCAAATCCTCAGCAAACTGGAGCATGCGTTTTCGGTTGCTCCGAAAGATCACCGAGAACGCGTCAGAAACTCTGATTATGTGTCCTGTTTGTATTATGTGCCTTGCAACGGAAAATGCGGAGTGCCGTCCATCGGCATCTATACAGGCTCCTGGTGTTTCTAATTGCGTCCTCAGTCATTTGGGTACATGATCTTTGATACGAACCGCTAGTTGTCGGTTTGTCCTCCCTATGTAGCTCATAATGCAGCTACACGAGTATTCGTATAAACAGTTGGATGTGACAGCCGTACACTGTTTGTTCGTAACTGGGGCGACTGGTAGAGTTCTCGTTCGTTGTATTACACACAGCTTCGCGGCGTTATAAGTCCTAGATACAGCCGCTGTTAGGCGTTTCCTCGTCATTGATGACCAGCTGTTCCCTAGAAACGGGAGCTCCAAATACACTGTCCTCTTCGGTACCGTCGTCACTTCTACATTTGGAATGACGGATAATGGTACAAAGTATGTTCACGACAGAATATCACATTTAGACGTACTGTAGACCACGACGATGTGGCTGCCATAATGCATAGTCAACACGCTGCAGCTCGGGCCGCAGACAGTAAGGAAGAATAGGCAGAGTTTTGTCCTGGACGAGTATGTATTGGTCAAATTTTGCAACAGCGCCGTACGTAACACTAACCAACCGTTGTGGTTTTCACAGACATAAAGTTGGACTAGACTTAACGAATTGACCAGCAGTTTTAGGGTCATTTAAACGCGCTATAATAAACATGGCAGAATGGAAAACTGGTGCAGCATTCAATACCGTGCTTCCGTCCGTAGGGATCTTCCCCATAGTTTACTTGTTCACTTACGTTATAGCAACCGATTTTACTGTCCACTTCATTTTTACACACGAATCAAGCACAACTCGAGTCATCCTACTCATGAGTTTGTTATGAAGCTGTAATGTATGTATGCATCAAAAGATCCCTGCACTCGATGAGAGCATAATTGTATTTACGCTGTGTCTGGTTTCAACCATAACCGTGAAGTTAAACTTGGGCCCGTACATACAGAACGGAGGCAATTCTATTAGCCAAGATCGGAAAGAAGTCACAGAAGAACTTGAGGATCGGATTTATATTGTCACAGCCAGATCAGCCTTACTTCACCGCTGTGAAACATGAAATGATAGACCACTATAGCTGATGAATACAAACAGTCTAGGTGTCATCACAGTAGAATTCGGTCTATTCAATTCCTACCATGTCGACCATCTTGACATTTACGTAACTGCCGTCTCGTGGCGAATCCCCGTCTTCCATAAAAATTACCACCGACCACAATTGGGGTGTAAACTTAATCTGTGCCACGGCGAAATTCAATGGATTCTAGGAGGACTTAATTCACAAATGGTGCAGTAGAGTTTTACCTGAACAATTTTCAGTCTTCTTCTCACCTCTTAACTGGAGGAATAGTGGAGAGTAGTTCCTCAGACTTTTTTATCGAATGGCTCAAAATGACTGACTCTGTCGACGTTATCAACATGTCCTACAGTTTGGCTCAAATGAAATGGGCCAGCCACTACATCGCCTCGAGGGACAGGTTCTCATGCCTAAAAGTCTCGTTAAGGTACCCTACATGCAATTACACTGCAGTTATCATGTGAGATCCGGGTATATCGTCGTTAGCTACTCCAAACCATGAGTATAATGTGTTGAATGAACCAACGCCTGAGGGCCCGTTAGCTGACACTCATTATGTACCCTGTGAATATCAGTTGAATAGCGATCGATATATTTCCAGTAGACAAGTTATAATACCGGATCGTCAAAACTGTTTAGGCTTTTCCGAACTATCGATGTCATGAGATATTTACAGAAAATCTTTCGAGCCTATAAAATAAGTGGGAGACGAGCACTCATTGTTGATCACAACGACTGCTGCTTGCTCCACTCAATGGGAAAGAAAAGACTTATAAAATGTAAATTTTTCTAACGTGGAAAAGCGTACATGTTCACACCACAAACATAACAATCCGGTGAGAAATTAGCTTCGTCTGACAAAATGTAACCAGGCATATTTGCAAAACCTCCGTCATGTTCTCACAAAAAGAATATGCTGTACTAGACGTCATGCGAAGCCAAGCTACTGAGTCCATGATTCCAACCAAAGTTCCCATCCCTACAACGTGTCCATCACACTCACATCAATTGACTTCCCTGGCTGATCATCCCCTCTATTGTCACTCATCGACGTATAATAGATGGCACATCTCACAGATTGACATCGTAGCTAATGTTGCGCGTTAGTCCGAAATCTGAATCTGGTGTGTCAATCTGAAGCAGCATAGATGAGTTAAAAGCTGAACTACTACATCACCATCAGGGTCTGATTGGCGAGGTGGAGCTTGTTTGTTTGCCATTCGCGTTCTATTTTCTTCAAGGCAGTTTGATCCTACAATGGTTCATCACAACTATATAAGTTACGCTGGTGAGTAGTAGAGAATTTTGGTTTGTATACAAATGGAACATCACCAACAGTTGATCGGAGCTGTGGCATTCCCATAGACTTTGCAGTCAGCCCGTGTCGAGCACCAGAAGCACTAGACTCGAGTTTCGCTCTCATTAGAGTTCGTCAGTAGTGCATATGCTTGCAACTGCCGGGATTAGAACTCCGAACACGTTTTCATAGGGCAGTCGTGTTGACCACTGAGCCCGTCACGTCACGCTAGACACGACCGAATTATCATCGCATGTGAAAGCTCAACCACTTTCGTTTGTGAGTGATGATGATCAGACTGCCCGATCGTCTCGATAGGAGACACAGTTACTGTCTGTTAACTCAGTCTGATTTGGGTGCTGCGCATACTCACAAGTTGACCTATCCAGTTCATTTTAGACCTCACTCACAACATCTGTTGTTTACAAGCGATTCGTTTCCAGACTCGCCTAATTGTACACTCATACTTATTCACAGCAGCTAAGCGATCTGCTCCCCAAAACCAAATAAAGTACGTGTCAAAACTGCTACAACCGAACGAGTCTTCAAACATTTGATTCAGCTGAACAAAAACGCACGAGCAATACTTCATCGATCGAAAAGCCAGTGTGCCACTAAGTTCAACAATTTCCGCCGCCGCAATACATAAACAACAAAACAGTTATACAATAGTTATTCAGTCGAACCCGTCAGCACTGCTGATGATGTTTCCCATGAATATGACTTAAAAAACGTATAGACGCACCAGTGGTGTTGGACGACAGGTGCTGACCGTAATCGCGATACCAGAATTGCTACTGATACAATGTTATTCGAGCTAACGCTCTGTCGTTTTTTATTGGTCAAAACGAACCTAATGCGGTCACAAAGCATTAGCATTGAAGTGGTCCCGAGTTGCCATGACGCTCACTCACAACCACACGGTTCATCGATCACATTCAAGGGAATCACCACCTATACTCGATGACTACAAATATGTAACGAAGTCGTCATCAGTGGGAAATTTACTACGGTAGATTTTTTCTCTTCTAAACTGCACGATGTTAGTTTTATGAGCATGCATCTGGGTGTCTTTAGCTCCTTTGTCATTAGATGTCCTATACCAAATGCGTTTAGTACTTACCCATTCAGGTAACTGAATTACCGGACCTGAATTTGTTTGGCGGAGACTGGCTTGAACATCTTCCCGGTATTCTGTTAAGTGTTGAGGCTCAGTCAGGATTATCTACAATATACAAGGCAAATACAAACGAGCCCAATCGGAAGGAGTTTGAAAATCTGCGAAACCGTACCACACATTTACAACTTACACCGAAAGCAATACCAGAGTTCTGGTGCAGCGATCAACACGATGGTCTCATCAAAGCGTGACCAAATTTCTAGTCCTGGCAGTGGCAAGGATATGCAATACTGAAGACCTCAATGCGAGTGAAACTCGAGTCTAGTGCTTCTGCTTTTCGAAAGGGGCCAACTGGAATGAGACACTTGTGATCGATTGTGGGTGTGGTTCAATTTATATAAGTATCTTTTTGTTGACTTTTGACAGTACATATTTCAAATTCTCTTCACCTCGCTTCGCACACCGTATGTTGGATTAATATTTTTCTGCTTCATTATATCCGAAGCGTGGATTAGAACTCATACGTTTCACATGTTTGTTTTTGGGTCAGACAGCATGTACGAAAATGTTAGTTGACAGTTTAGAATTCAGGGGATGCAGCCATATGTAATGCTCAATTCGGTATCCGTAGTCACGTGGATGTTTGGTTGTACTAAATACAAACCACATTCACAGGAGACGCGCCAATGTATGTTTGATGCCTATGAGAACGGTAATAGCTGAAGGGCTATTGTCATTGTCTTGGAACATCACATGCGTACTGCCAACAGACGCATATCTCATAGAGAGAACAACCACACTCATCTTTTGTCCTCATTTGAACCGTCTTCTACTTCTTTCTATCGGGTCTGTGCGGATTGGTCGTTCATGTAATAATGCTGAAATCAGTGTGATGTTCTGATGTCCGAATTGAGCAAAATACGATAATAATCTTTGCCGGTTGGTTTTGGGGGGATTTTGGGGATTATCACAGATGAATTCGGCATAGCCCTCATGAAGTCTCTAATTGCCTACCGTACACTGATCAATACACATGAATAAAAATGAACAGTGCCATACACGTGAATTAGCAATCTATTGGGACAACTGAAGTGTTATTGGTTGTAGGTCAATCTTAGGGATTTCGTTGTCCAACACGCTAGGTAGGTGTATTTGCAGCTTATGCGTGGAACCCTTAATATCGACTGAACTACATCTTGTGAATGTCAAGTTGTGACTGAATACGCAACAATAGTGGACCACTTGCTGCCAACCCACCACATCCGAAATCACTCACCATAGATGACGAAACAAATTATGTGGTGAAAGCTTTCCGGATTCTGTTACAAATCTATACACGTCTGAAAGCCAAAGATATCAATCTGAATTGGATCACAGCTGACTATTGTTCAAAAGTTTTCGTGGCGAATCTATTTGAGTAGTTTATTTGTGTATCTTTGTCAAATACTGATTTAATTTCTCTCGTCCACAGGGCTTTCAAACGACGCCTAGTTATACCCTCATTCGAAATTGTGCTCCGGTGTTGTGTAAATGAAGGCCGGATATTTCCACACGAGCGAAACTGAAGCCTCGGAATAAAAATACAGACATTAGATGGTTGGACGTTCTGGAGCTATACATTTGTCAGTCGCTCTAATGCCTCGAAATAAAACCCATTGCTGCATTAACGCTTCATTGCGATGGCGAATTGGGTTACTGCAACGGTCTCATTGCGTTTCACCAATTTGTCCGTAAGCTAATCGACACAAATGTGTGAATAATCCCTACTCTTGTGGTACGTTCGTTTGGGTTATATGTAGAGTAGCACAGTTCCGTTCTCTCCTTCCTGGCCGGTTGTCTGAGGAGAGAGAATTCATGGAGTAAGTTAATCGAAGATGAATCACCTG
>LUCH01008603.1:0-12671 GCA_013368495.1 Paragonimus heterotremus | reverse complement strand
TCATTCCCGCTTCAAGTGGGACAGTCGCAGCTCTGGGTGCTGTTCTCTGGCATTCCGGTGTGATTATTCTGGACGCTCGATTGGCGACAGCCATTTCGTCCTGTGCAAATTGAACTCGAACTTGAACATTCGTTGGTTCCCCAGTTAAGTTTTTGGTGGTTCAGTAGCATGAAACCCAGGCAGCATTGATTGTTGTATTGTCATTAACCCAGTGGCCAGTGGAACGAATTCTGTGAGCAATAAACTGGAAGCAAACTACAGACTTCCTTTTCTGGTGGCAATTTTTATTGTCGGCTTCCTTAATGGATTCGCGTTTATCTTCGAGCTTCTGTCGGAAGCAGTAACTAACCACTCTCTACATTTTAAAGTAGCTTGGTACTATTGTTTGATTGCCTAGCGACGGCAATCTTCTCACTAAACTCTTCATTAATCGTGAGAGTTCGTGTTTTCTAGATTTGACACAGAACGATGCAGCAACGAGCTTACGTCATTCGGAAAAGCGTCAACAGAAACAATAATTACGAGCCTCAGCTTCCCTGAACAGACACAGCGAACATTCGGCATTTATTGCCTCAGATGCAGGAAAGCCGACAGCTACGTAGAATTAGAACTAACCACCTGATTGCTCCTGAAATATCCCTTGGGACTTGAGCAAAGTTGTGGACAAGACCATGTTTACTTCAGTACCATTATTCCATTTGCTCCGTGTGCGGAAATGTGTCGCTGCTTTGGTGTAGTGTGGAAACGGTAAGCGCATCATTTTCCTCTGGTTTCACACTTGAGAAGATTGCACCGTTGTCATCAAACCGTACCAAATGTTTCTGGAACAGCACACAAAATGTCACGCTGAATGCTCTTAGCGAGGTCTTCTTCGGCTGTTGTGCTATATATCACAAATAGTGGATGTAGATTAGACACTGTGGTGGACAGTGGCTATACATAAGTAAACCACTCTACTTGGAATCATCTAATCCGATAGCCAAATTTCGCTGCGGTAGATCTGTGGAGTGGATTGATTTGGAAGAAGTGGATGGAAAAATCGTGAAGTTGCGGAACGGTTAGCGATCTGGCAAGATGGCGTTGTTCAGCGTTCGGTAGTCACAGCTTAATTACAGAGATTTTCCAATGGGGAGGAAAGCAAACGTATGCAGAATGATGCACGTGAAGAATGACTACAAGGAAAGGATTGTCTTTCCCTCCGTGTTTCAGAGCAACAGAGAGGATGCCGTCAATAAGAATAGGATGAGAAGGTTGGTTAACAGTCAGTCGTGAGCGAATGTCCACAGCTCATACGAGAACATCGTTTAGGACTACGCTCACGCCTACCGGGACAGGCGGTAGCAGTGTTCCTTTGAATATTGAAGGAAGCAGCTAACGGTTATTTAAACACTCCACAAAGTATAACAGGATAATCGACGGTGGTGTCGTCCGCTGTGCTATTATTTAGATGACGGGGTCTCCGTTCAACCGCGTAAATACCATAGGTGGGCTTGTCGCAGGCTGTGATGGTTTATTTATTGTTGAGAAGATCTTCACTTTTAAGAAATTCTCCTTCAGTTGGCGTAATCATGCCATTAGCGGCATTCTCTATCTTAGGGAAGCTTAACAAAACAGGGTACATTCAGTTTCGTAACAAGCCTAACAATGTGGGTGAGGAGAGATCTGAGGAGTTCGGTTCCACTAGTTCTTCGCTTCAAGTTCTGTCCCTTTTGCCTACTGTTTTATACACCGCTAACACTTACCGCTTCTTTTCATAATTGCACGCACGAGGTTCAGCGGTATCGGGCGTCTGTGGCCGATTCCGCTGTCGTATGACTGCTCGAAAGGGGGTGCAGTGTCAGAAGTGTCTACACTGATACCGCAGGGAGGACCAGTTCACTTTTCTGGCTTCGTCATTAAGGCTATTTATCTGCATGAACTGCCTCTTCCGTGAAGGCTGCGTTTCGTCCGCGGTTGCCTCCATCCCGCCATTCGCCAACCCCAGTGAGCAGAAGCGAGACACGGTAATGCGTAGTTGCAAGACGTCTGAAGACATTAATGTAACGCACACGGCCATGGTTGAAAAAGCTCTGGTTGGGACGCAGACGGCATTATCTGACATGAGGTCAAACTGAACTAATTGAACGGGTATGCCGCGCTCGTCATTCCGAAAGCAGCGGTTGGTCGTAAGGCAGTGGCTTTGTCCACAGCGCAAATTGAGTAAGCCGCGACAAACGAGAAGGATGAGGCACTCCGGGGGAGAAGGCTCGTTTTGTGGGAACGACTTCTGACCACACACTTTCCAGGAGAACAAGCAAGAACGCCGTCAAACACCGCATTCCCTCCAGGATTAACAAGCTCAGTTTCGGCCAGCAGACTTCGTTCCAAAGCTTCCAAGAAGTCACTCGGACTTCTTGTGACGTAGCCGGCAAAGGTCAGCTGGAAGGAAGCAGTGGACAAGACGGTTCAGGTGAAGGGAAGTCGTGCTAATTCAAGAGGTGTCTAGCCAAGTAGCTCACTGGAGGAGCGGCAGAGGCGCTCCCAGCTCGATTGAACAGGGCCACGCACTGAGGCCGACCCCAAACTTCAAGCCAGCGTGAAGGTCCCTACTCCCACTCTTATGACGGGAACAACGCCTCCGGATGGATCAATCCATGTTCCCGCACTCACACCAAAAACGGACGTTCCCATCTATTTAGATGACCGGTCATCTTCGGGGCCGCACGGGTCTGAACCGGTAGCTCTTAGGGAGGCCACAGACCAACGGTCACGCTCTAAACCCCCAAACGTCGCACCTCCAAAGTGTTCTGCCCAAAAATGCTTCACTTTTGAGCCATACAACCCAGTGGGCCTGCTTGAGTCATATCCAGCTTCCAGGAAAGCTTATATTCGGCCCAACCCAGTCGAATCATCCCAGACTGGAGTACGGTCATCTTGCCCCAAGTTCTTCTATAACCTAGAGCCCCACCCAAATTTTCGGGGATGCAGAACTGCAACACACCCTCCAGTACTTCAAAAAGTGAAGGCGGTCCACAAGCCACCAACTTTGAGCGAACAGAAACAGAAGAGGCGTCCCACGGAAACTCTCTCATATGCTCAGGCTGCAACGAGACAGCCGCAACTATCCAAGAGGGCTCAGGAAACTCTTGCGCCGTCTACACACTCCCCCTCCCTACCACCACTGCTTTCTCAAGCAGTTGGCTGACCCTTACAGCAAATGACCTACTACGGAGAAAGACTGCCATACGGCTTGCTATAGGCAATCTGACTAGGTACACCAACAAATTAGTGAGAAAACGACTGTGCGGCGCTTTGTCAAGCGCCTTGCTGAAGTCGGGAAACATTACGTTTGGAGTCTTGCCGTCCGCTCCAGCTCCCACCCATTGCTCTCTGGCAATCAAGAGGTTCGTTATGCAAGAACGCCCATCCGGAATCCGTGCTGTTTCTCACTGAGAGTTAGTCCAGATGTCCCTGCGGACGACGGACAATCAGCCGCTACATTGCTTTACCGCTTATGCAAGTCAAGAATATTATCCGGCAGTTGATAGCTTTCGATCGTCCGCCTGGTTGAAAGTATGGGTTTGGTAGAAATAAGAGCATAATTTGTGTTTCTGATGTTGTTGATTTCCTTTTCTACTGTTTGTGATGTGTGAACGGCTGTTGTGATTTATTTCTGTTATCTTCGAGGCTTTGGGACCTAGTATAGCGTTCGTAGATGGTTGCGTAATTTGGTTGAGCACGTCATTTATCGTTCTATCAATAATCAGCCGATTTCGCTCCATTTTCTGCCGCATGTCTTGTCCGAAGCTCGCATGACGCACGTGGGACGACCGGTCGTGATCATCTCTGACTCCGCATTCGATGTCGTTCGCGGACGTTCATTGGACACCCCTACCCGAACTTTTACATTTTTGTGGTTGTCTCGGTGCCTCTAAGTGAGGATACTCGAGTGGGGGGCTCGCTCGGAACTGTGAGTGTTGATGCTCCTCCACTTGCGATGTCTGGGAATTGCCGTATCAATCGTAGGCTGATTGGATATCGGCTTGTATGCCATGAACCAGATCAAGCCAAGGGTGGCTGGCCCAAGTTGTCCTCAGCAGGATCGAAGGGTTGTGGTCACAGTACCCGTCTAGGGATGAGCTGTGCAGCGGCCTGGAGAGTTCACTGGCCTGCCTGCGGTCTGATGTATAAAATAGTCCCGAAACTCATAGTTGCATACTGTGCCTAGGTTATTAAGAAAGTTCGCACGATGAGTGTTGTTCGCTTGTTTGTCTGCATGCCATGTGACTGCGGCGCCAACCCGAACGCACACGCGTGTCACCCACCTCCGGTTCAATCGCTCGTCAACGGCCAGTCTCTGGCCTTTCTAGCTAACTTACCTGTCGGTGCTATTTCTAGCGTCATGAAAGACCCTTTGTACATTTCGAGTAGTAAGTATTCGGTCTCTCTTCTCGGTGGAATTTTTCTACTCCGCGTCTGGTTAGTTGGTACCTGGGAATAAGATGTAGTGCAACTTGCGATAAACTGGTGTATATATAGTATTTCGGAGTAGTTGTCTTCTATCAGATGGCTTGCCGATGATAGTATGGTATGTGAAGCTCATGAAAGTGTTCCGTTGATTTATTTGGCGAGATATTTTGAAGAAAATGTATAGTTTACACGTGAGGGTTGATTGGTGTGCCTATCGACAAAGAGGATGGACGGTATAATTTGAATTGGGAGACGGTAGCTCTGCACGTATCCGATGATGGAGCCCATAGTTTTGAGTGGGGACGGTTTTAGTTCAGTTGGAGAATGGTAGTTTGTCGTACTATATGTTGGTTTATCTCAGGCTGTGGTGGTTTCTTTCTTGATGAGGAGGTCTTCATTTTTGAGTTCTTTTTGCTTCGGCCTGTCATGCTACTTGTGGCTTTCTCTGTCTTGTTGGAACCTAAGATATTGGGGTACATTCAGTTTCGAAGGGGGGTTAACAAGGTTGGTTTGGTAGGGCTGTTACGAAGGTTGGCGGTTCTATTAAAGTTGGTGATAAAGTTCGAGGTTTTCTCTTTCCAAGGTCGCAGCTAACTTTCTTGGTGAGAGGTTTACGGTTTGGATTTTGGCATGTTTCTGCTTTTTGTTCCCTACTTAGTTACTCAGTTTTGAGAAAGATTAGGAGTGCGCCGTAATCATTGGTGATAACACAGGTTACGGGCTACAATCTTTTGAGGGTTGGTTGGGGGTCGCATGAAATGTATGCGTTGTGTAGGCGCTTGCGTCCTGCAGTTGGTTATGTAACCAATGAGGCGTGTTTTGTGTGTCGTCCTCTTGTCGGCTATTGTCAGGGGGGTTTATTCGTTTAGTCCTTATTTTGGGCGTTCTTTTCTGATCTTTTTAGTTTTGCCCTCTTGTTACGTTCTTTGATTGGTTGGGATTTCGTGTGAGTTCAATCGTACTCCTTTGTATTATGCTTAGGTTGAAAGAAAACTTGTTGGTGGGTTGGAGACGGAGTGTTGAAATGTTCCGTTTATTTGTTTCTTTGCCTGTGCTGCTTAAATTTGTCTGTGTAGGCTACTTTTTAAATACCAAGGCTGTAAACCTCAAGAAGAATTTTTGAGAGGCACCGCAGCCGCAGCGAGGTAGTCCAGATATTAGAACAAGAGTTTCGGTAATTTGAGGTCCCGTAGAAGGCTTGATGATGTTGTGCCGGTTGAGCTGCGTTGAAAGGTCGCTGTGACATGGCGGCTGTAGAATAGTTTTCGTCGGTATTTGGCCAAAGGCAGCTCACTTTTAAAGTTTGGGATTGTTATTGCCAGGATGTTGCTTCAAACCCTTTAGGATATCAAGGTTTTGTTGTGTGGTGTAGGTTGTAGTGGACACAAAAAATGAATCGACAAGGTAACCAAATGGTCTACAACAAATGTCCACAATAAATTCCATCACACTACGTTCGCTGTAAGTTAGAATAACGTCCCTTCTGAATAAGAGAGTAATTCTAGCAGATCCAGTTTATCCCACGCATTAAAAGTCCGCTGTTGCCACAGTCAACTCCCGGTAGCAAGGACCACGTGCAAGCAGAAATCGAGGCACGCGAGGACGAAGTGTGTATTCATTCAAACAACAGACAAGAGGTTAATATGTACAATGAATATAACGGGTATTAAGAATAGTGTGTAACAAGAGAACAAAAAAGTAAGAGACTCTACAGGGTTTTCGGGGGTTACTTTTTTTGTTCAGTCTATGTGTTTCATAGGTTTCTTTGAAATGTTGATGAGGGATTTAGGTTAGGGCTGCGTTCTTGGGTGAGTTTCTTTGAGTGTGGTTTCGTCTCTCAGCGTGTGGTGTAAGATTATTTTGGGCATAGTTGTTTACTTTTGTTGTTGTTTTTGTTAGTTTTGATTTGTAGGTTTCTCTGTTATTGAGGGGTGTTGTATGAGCATTTGGGATTTTATGTTTTTTCTTTTATTGTTGGCGTTTGGGTTTGGAGCTGAGATTTAAAAGAGTTAGGCTGAGCGGGATTATTGTGTTTATGAGGATTAGTGGGTTGCTGCTGTTGACGATGATTGGGACATTTGTTTGTTCGGTTCTTTATTTGTGGGAATGGGCTGGGTTATTGTTTGACTGTCTGCCTGCAAAATGGAGTGGGGTTTCATGGGTCGCTTATTAGTTATGTTTACTTCAGATCATAAGCGTATTGGCGTGATTTACATAGTTTTGTGGATTTGAGGTGGATTTTTGGAGCTTTCTTTGAGGATGCCAATTCGTTTGAATTATCTGGATGCTTGTTATAACATTGTTTCGTCGGAGATTTATACTTACGTGATAGCGAATCGTGGGATTACTGTGATTTTCCTCCTCTGATAACGGTCCTGATAGAGGTTGGGTAATTATCTTCTTCCTCTTCTGCTGGGGATTCCCAATACAAATCTACTTCGTTTGAAAGCTCTTACTGCTTGGTTGACGCTTCCATCTGCGGTTTGTATCAGGGTAAGGATGTTAGAAGGCGCTGGCGCAGGATGAACCTTTTATCCCCCTCTTTCAGGTAAAAAATATTCTGGCCGGGATACGGAGGTTTTTATGTTTTCTCTCCACTTAGCGGGGCTTTCGAGTCTTCTTGGTTCATTGCATTCCATTTTTACCATTGTTAGAACGTTGTGTGAGCATACCATTGGTCGGAGATCTATAATTGTCTGATCTTGTCTTTTCAATTCCATTTTGCTGCTTCTCTCTTTGCTTGTTCACGCTGTCGTGATTGCTGTGCTTCCATTTGATCGGAACTTTAGTCCTGCCTTTTTGGACCCGTTAGGAGATGCGGATCCCATTTTATTTCAACAGTTGTTCCGTTTTTCGGTCGTCCGGAGATTTATGTTTCGATTTCACCCGGATGTGGTGTTGTGAGGCTTATTTATATGACTTTGACTAACAAAGATTCATTATTTGTTTACCTTGGGTTAGCTTCTGCTATGGGGCTATTGTTTGTATAGGAAGTGTTTTTGGGCTCACCACATGTTTATGGTTGGTTTCGATGTTGCGACTGCTGTGTTTTTTAGTCCCGTTACGGAGGTGATTGTTATCCCTACGTTTGCCATCCGTTGGTCTGGTGAATAATGGGGATTACTTTTTGTTTACTATAGGTGCTGTGGCGGAAGTTATTTTACCTTCTACCTTAGATGGCCGACTGCATGACACTGGATTTGTTGTTGCTCACTTTCATCATGTTTTCTCTTTTGGGTCATGAAGGTCTGCAGTATCATACCTTTTGTGGTGGTGGCCAATGGATTCTAGTTTCCGTTTTAACGAGTATTCATTGCAAGAGCATTGAGTAACGTAGACGGTAGGGTTTCATTTGTGTTTTTCTATGCATTACATTGGTGCGTATGGTTTACCGCGTCCTGTTTGTAACTATTAGCTTGCGCTTCAGTGCATTGTAATGCTTGTTCGGAGGTTCATACACCCAAGGTTTCCCCAGCTTTATATTAACGAGGATCGGAAGTCACAGTGAGGAGACGGTGAATCTGCAAACAATCCATTTATTTATCTATTCATCGTTCAAAACCGGACTTCAACGTAACGATTAAGGGCGCTAGGGAGATAAACGTGAGAGTGTAGTAGAACAGATGTGGGAACTACAACAATTCTGGATACGAAAGTAACCAGTGAAGTCAAGGACTGGACTCACCAAAGATTGACAATGTTCGTGAGGCGTCCAATGATGTTGGAATGTATTCGGATTGTTCCAAGCGTAGCTGAGGATGCGATGTAACCGAGCTGAAAGTTAATCCAACAAATAGAAAGTTTTAAACGGGATAGCAACCAACGGCGTTGTAGGAAGAACCAGTAAGCGCGTATAGCAGAGTTTATTCGAAAATGTGTTGTGTGTTTGATTTTTACTCAAGTCAAACAAAAAAGTACAATGTGTTTTGATGCAGCAGTTACGTAATGTTAGCAAAATGAAGTACAAAATAATGAAAACTCTAAAATATTCCTCTCCCGGAGCATCTAAAGCAAGCGCTGATGTTCGGATAGAAGGTGAAATTAACAACACTGAAGCGATTTAACGGAAACGAGTGGGCAAATTAATATGTCTACCTGTGCGAGTGGTTAAATGTGGCGAAGATGTGTTGGTGCCCGTAAGTGGTAACTGGACGTTAGGAGGCGTGCTCACTGGGGTTGCGGGAACTGCCTGAGTGGCAGGGAGAGGAGAGTTTGTTGTAAACTGACGTGTTAATTTGTTTGGTGATTGTAGGAAGTCACTGTCCACATGCGCCACTTTCAGACGGTCAATGCTGACGGCATCACGTTTCCCTGCTCAATCGATGGTGAAGAACTTGTCATCACGTGATATTACCCTGAATGGTCCAGAGTATGGAGGTCGCAGTGAACGCTTTACTAAATCACAGCGAACAAACACATGTGTGCATGTATGTAAATCACGGGGAATACGACTAGGCCATGTATGCTTCCGCGTAGGGATTGAGCGAATGTTCTCCATATGTCTCCGAAGGTCTTGCACGTAGTTAATTGGATAAGTTATGTAAGGTAAATCTTGGAACAATTCACCGGGTGGTCGCAGACTTGATCCATAGACTAGTTCTGCCAGAGTGACTCCAAGATCTTCCTTGATGGTTGATCTGATACTTAACAGGGTAAGTGGAAGGCACTCCGTCCATTTGTGCTGTGAAGATTGGGCGATCAATGGCGCTTTCAGTTGCCGGTGGAAACGTTCCACTAGGCCATACGAAGAGGGCTGATATGCGGTCGTTTTAATGTGTTCGCAGCCTAGCATACACGTCATATCATGGAAGAGTTGGCATTGGAACTGCGCGCCTCTACCAGTAGTAACTACTGAAGGTACACCGAAGTTATCAACCCAGTGGAGCAGAAACGTCCTGACAACTGTAACACCAGTGATGTCTGACATGGAAATAGCCATCGGCCAACCAGTGAAACGATCAACACAAGTGATCAGGAAAGTCTTCCCATCGGAAGGAGGTAGGGGACCAACAATATCTAAATAGATGTGAGAGAAACGAGAATTCGTTGTGGGGAAATGACGGGGTGCGGAGGCAACATGATGATGGATCTTGCTACGTTGGCAATGCAGACAGGACTTTGCCCAAATGAGTACATCCTGGTTCATACTAGGCCATACGTAACGTTGAGAAATGAGTTTGAGAGTGGCGCGTACTCCAGGGTGTGAAAGCGAGTGTAGGAAGTCGAATAGGGATCTACGACAAAAATACTGGAACAAACGGTCGTGGATTGGGAGTAGATACGACGCAAAGGATAGTGGAATGAGAGTGAGGAAGGGGAACCTTGGACAAGCGGAGAGATGAGAATGTCTCTGGGTGAGATAGTTCCTCGTCGTTCAGTTGTGCTTCTGCCAGTTTCTCCAGACTTATCTCTGATGAAGTCGGAACAGCATAAATACGTAGTCTGGAAAGGGCGTCGACGACGACGTTGGCAGATTCTGGAATGTGACGAATATCCGCAGTGGATTGTGCTATAAAATCAAGATGACGGATTTGACGGGTGGAATGTTTGTCCGGTGCTGAGTTGAGTGCGTAGACAGGTGGTTTCGGGTCTATCGGAAAGATGAAAACTCGACCTTTTAACAAGTGACGGAAATGCCGAATCGACAAGTATATCGCGAGTAGTTCTCTGCCAAACGTACTATAATTGGCTTGTGCAGGGGACAGCTTTTGTGAGAAAAACGAGAGGGGTTGTAATTTCTCGTTGACAGGCTGTTGGAGAACTCCCACTGCGTTTGCTGAAGCATCGGTTGAGAGAACTAATCGAATGTCAGGGTCGGTATTGAAATGAGACAAGGCAATGGTTTCGCTAAGTGCTTTTTTGCCAGTGTCAAACGCATGTAGCGCTTGGGCATTGAAAACAACGCCTTTCTTTGATCCACGTAGGAGGTCGGTCAACGGTTGTAGAATATGTGAACAGTGTGGTATGATGCAACGATAGTATTTGATGAAATCTCTACAGGAGAACCTCCAGCACAACCGCACGACAGCCGCCAGAGATGACGAATTTCGACGGGAATTCCAGTTGACCTTCAGAAATCAAAAGAGCGTCATACTGGTTGAGCGGCGTTCCCAACGGTGGTAGCTAAAATAACGTTATCCTAGTGAATGTTGCCTACAGTAGTAGAGGTGGTGCGGACTCATTACATGGCTACGAGTAAAACTGCAATACCTACGCTAACACACTAACTTTGATGTTAATGGTTCGCAGTGAATTTACATTCACGGGATAATGTAAACCGGCGCGGTGGTACTGGCAAGGCAAGTCTCACGTCGCAGGGGGTTTAGAATTTTGAGGAATTCGAAGGTCATCTCACTACAAGTGGTTAAATAATGGTTTTTGGGACTTGGGGATCGGAGGTAGCCGAGTCTCAGAGATGGATCTAGAGGTGATAGTTGATATGTTCAATTTTGTTGCTGGTCGTTGAGTTTTTTGTTTTAATCTTGTTGCTTGTATGTGGCGAGGTGGTCAAGAGAGTTTGTGGGAACAGTCTGAAGAAGGGTTAAAGGTGCACCCTTTTAATTTCGTGTCAACGATATTTTTACTTTCATTCTCTCTAGTTTGGCGCTTGACCTTTTGAATGTTTATTCTGAGTATGAAGGACTAAGTAGTTCAAATAGTTTCTTTATTTCTCGAACTTCTCCGGTCTTTTTCTGAAATACCTTTCCGTCAATTTAGAAACCTTTGATAGTAGTGCCTGCCCAATGTTTTAATAAATGACCGCAGTATTTTGGCTGTGCTAAGGTAGCATAATTAGTTGCCTTACGGTTGAAGAATTGTTTGAATGTTTTGACTAGGGGGGTAATTTTGATGAAGGCTACCGTTGAAATTAGATGACTGGTGCAGATCCTGTCGACGTTCGCATAGCTGGAAAGTCCCTGACAGCTGTAACAGGTTTTGTTTACTTGGGACAAAGGCACATGCTTCATATGCGTTTGATCAATGAAGAAAGAGTTTTAGCTACCTCTGTGATAACTACGTAAGTGGCGAGGAGAGAAATTATCGATTCGTCTGTTCACTATCTCGATGTTGACTTGGAGTTAGCGTGGGGGAGTAAGAGCTTTCACGTTAGGGGCTGTTCGAACGTAGTTCCCCTGATGAATTGATTTAGGGCCGGCGTGAGCCAGGTCGATTCTTAAATTTTGTTGCTGCGGCTTCGTACAGAAGGAGAATACGTAGTTTGGGTGGGTGGGATATGCGTTTTGCATAGTTCACCTTGTAACCGTGAAGAAGTCTTTGGTTTGCTCCCAACCTTGGTTCAATTTACTTCTGATTGTGGAAGGGGTGTGGTGGTCAAGATGAGTTAACGAACAGGTTAGGCAAATACGAGTGCAACTCACCAGGCTATCCATGATAACGAAATGAACGAACGAGGCGAAAATAGTTACAAAGTTCCAACAAGTTATGTAATCAAAAAGTTTGACTCACGGAAAAGTGTTCACAAGTGTTCGGGATGACCAACACAATATTCCAAATTACCAGTATCCGGAAGTGGGTGATATCACAGAGTTGCCGTGGACTGCTGAAGTGCAATCCGGGATACGACGATGTTCGTGGTAGAACGGAGCTAAACAATTGGATGATAGATCCGTGTAGTGTCGTCAACCGACTACACAACGAACAGAAGAGCAGACCGACGTGCACAAAATTTGTATTGTACTGTAAGGTCAATTGTATCGATTTGAACAACATGTAAAGATGATATAAAAGGTTGTTGTACAGAAATGAAACACCGTTAGCAAACGAAAACAAGGAACTCTCTACAGGGGTGTTAGCGCTGCTACATAAATTTTGTTCCTGATGTTAGGCTGAAAGATTTCTGGCCCATGCATAGTAGTTAACTTTCGGTGGCAATTATCCGTTTCACGGGATTCGCCTCGAAGGTCGTTCAAAAGACAAAACGGTCCTTTAGGCGCGAATCCTCGAATTTAAATAATTTTTGGAATTTTAAAATCGAAATTTCAGGCAAAGTACCCACAATACATCAATTGTAAATAAGTGTCATTGATAGAGATATTGGAATACATCGAACAGGTCCCAAAAATATTGGCTTGATGATGAAAAATTTTCAATCCATTTTCGTGAAAATATACCGTTATCGGCGTTATCTCAGTTTCTCAAGTTTCATAAATGAGATCATTGCAATTTTCGAGATGAAATGCGTCATCCTGTAGCCTGAGAGT
>LUCH01008602.1:9049-19415 GCA_013368495.1 Paragonimus heterotremus | reverse complement strand
ATTTTCGCGAAAATGAAGGGAAAATTTTTCATCACCAAGCCAATATTTTTGGGACTTATTCCATATATTCCTACTTTTCTATCAACGACACTTATTTACAATTGATGCATTGTAAGTACTTTGCCTGAAATTTCGATATTAAAATTTCAAAAAAATATTTCAAAATTGAGGTTTCGTGTCAAAGGGGCCGTTTTGCCTTTTGAACGACCTTCAAGGCGAATCCCTTGTTACATATAGTTGTCCGGAATTCCGTTCCCTGACGATTTCTTCGTTACAATCTTCCGAAGGCGTAAGTAAGAAATGTGTGGTAGTTCAATGACAGGGATTAATGCAAAAAGAACGCATAATCGCATTCTACGTTGTGAAGGTAAAATATAATGAAAATCTATGTCACAGACTTGGAAACACATGCTTTTATTTAAATTTGGACGTAATTACGCAGGAAAGCGTGAGTGTAATTTCGACAATCGAACTGTTTTTGAACCATTAGTACTAAGCCTTTAATAAATCTTTAAACATGAGGAACTCCTATATCCTACTTCAGCGTAGGACAATTCACCATGCTTCACCACTCGTTGGTACCACTGTTTTTAACCTTCCCATAAAATCAGGATGTACGCTGTAATGTAGACGAGGTGACCTGCTGAAAGAATGACACTGAAGAACACCCCCAGCTGGAAATCTTACGACACCTATAACGGCATTTGTGTAGTTCGCCGGTGTTGTGCTTCAAGACCAAAGCGAATTGAAAACGGCCATTTAGACGCGAAAAGCGATTTTTCAAATTTTTCATGATTTATTAAAATGCATATTATGAGACAGATGCGTATCTTGTCGAGTATAATAGTTGTGTTACAGTGAGAAAGTTCAGCTATACCTAAAAATTGTCCATATTCTCACTATTGTTGAAAAAAAGTTGTCGACATTTTTTTCGTCAGAAACATCATGTTAGCTTTCGTAATCGATTTTACGTCCTAGAAATGCTTCCATCGGAGTTTCCGTGGCGGAATACGAAATCCGACATCGCAGAAACGCTCAATTTCGCGTGGTTTTAAAGATATAATTAAATTTGTAATTCTCGACCACGTTGCGTTCACATGGCGTTGTACACGAAACATCGCAGAAATTCCTAGTTAAATTTATGCCTCCACAGTCGTCAGTAAACTGTTTCCCCAAATTATGTGTTCAGCCTGATTCCCATATAGTATCTCCGGTTGAAAAGGGTCTACGTTATCATCTGGTTGTTTCTACCTACGGTATAATGCAAACATGGGTAACACTCTATCAGTAACAACATGCGTATTGTCTTGTTTATTGCTTATTGACTATTTTTGAATATAGCTTGCCGTGTGTATGCGAGTCAACGTTCATTCATCTGACAGATAATGACCAACTTTTATATTCGTCAGTTATCTGACGAAAACATTGATTCTCACTTCTACCACTTCGCATGATGGACGATTATGATTCCGACGACAGTTGGTATATGCTATAGCCGGCTTCAGAATTCACTGACCGCTGCCAGTGTGTTGTCTCATTTTTGTCCAGAACTGAAGGAGAATTACAACTTATCTCCAACGGTCTAAATACAAGTTTATTCTGAATCCTCCCGATTTTTACTTATCAACCTTAATCATAGCTTAAGGGAACTGGACGAAGCAGCGTCTAGTGTGAGCGCATACCACATGCTTGGACACTTATAACTGCTCCTTCCATTTGTCCTCCCTTACGAGTTCCGCCAAACTGTACTCCATGTTTAGACACCTATAATTGCTCCGTCCATTCGTCCTACCTCACGAATTATGCCAAACCGTCCCCTATGCTGAAACACTCGGGTGGACGAGTGAAGTCAATGGGGACGACAACGTGGGGATAGAGTTTCGAATTATGCATTCGATGATCGTGAATAAATGTACATACAACCTCCGCTTTTTTCCAGAACACAATATAGCGTCCGGTTTTCATGTGCTGTGGGCGTCCTGGGTGATTGAAACTGTGTATCAGATGAAGTCTTCATCATCTTGTCCATCATCGCATCCGATACCAAGAAGAAATCTGTGCACGCATATCTGAAGAAACTTACTTCCTTTAATTATATCAACAGGATGATAGTTTCAGATGATGTTGGTTAACACTTTTTTCGACCCGTGTGCAAGCGGTACATTGTCAGCGGACAAGTCTAAGTCAACATCCGCTGTGAGTGGTGTGCGGGACTTGTTTTCCATAATCACTAGAGAAGTGCGAACAGCGTCTGAAGTAGAGGGAACTGACAAAAATAAGGATTCAAAACGTGCACTTACCAGGCGACTTAGGTTGGAGCCGTTTGCCACAGAATGGACACTCGTTTATGTCTGTCAGTTGGAGTAAAAAATCAACTGATCTGCGTCACAGCAAAAGCTGTCCATCTGTGAGGGGTCACCGCAGTGTCCACACGGCAATCCTGATTTAGACTCCTTCACATACCTCGGTTGCATACCGCTTGTAGATGAACCCGTGGAGAAGTCGTATGAAGACAAGCCAGTTTCGGCACGTTCCACCGTCTTACTGGCAAAAGCAGGTCACCACCGTGCGGCTGTTGCAGCCGTGCAGTTTTACGAGTAGATGATGCGGGGCTTTACAATGAGAGTTAAACGTGTCTGCAGCAAGCAACCGAAAATATAGGCCTACCAACCGTCGAATTGGCAAGTTGTTCTCTGCCAACCACCGCTTATGAATGGGGACCTCACCTCTGTAAAGGAAAATGAACACTACAAAACACCGTACCGTAGGGGTGCAGATGTTTACGAAACACTGACAGAATGTGAATGCATGGAAGCCACACTGTACGGTGAGAAGTGAATTCACATGTGCCCTGGGCGCTATCCATGATGAACGCGCCGTCATCTTGTTGCAAGTGAAACTGCAATGTACAAAGTGATCACTGGAGAAGCGCTTATCTTGCATTCAGACACTGGTTCAAAAGGGAGTCGTTGAGTCTGTCCCTTCATATGTTTTGGGGCTAAGTGACTTGCGAACGTCATCAGTACATAGGCGACACGAAACATGAAGAGAACGTAGGGCTCGAGACCCTAGAGGTGTAATTTTCAACATTAATCCGATCGATTTACATGAATTAGACATCGGGTGTAAATGTGAATTTGAGGAAGGAGGGAACTGTAGAGAACAATGAAACCCCTGAAGTACAAACTACTGTACAAAACGCAACAATAGACAGGGAGGTGAGCACTCATCAAACACAGCGTACAAACATAACACACCATAAAAAGCCGACAATATCGATTAGCTTAATTCTTGCTATGCTGACCGCCATTCATATCGGTGGTCAGTGGGGAGAGCCTGAGGACCGAAAATATCCGAGATTTCTTCAAGTTACCTGCTTAATCTAATTTTGAACTCGTCAGGGATCGAAGCCGGAACGACCTCCTCCAGCAGGTTGTTTCAAAACGTGACCACTCGAAAGTGTAAACGAAGGGCGCCAACAAAGTATCGGATTAGTGATCATTACACGAGTTCGATGTAGGGGGCCAAAGTGACCGGACCCTGTTAGCCTGTCTTGTTCGGTTCCAAGGGGGCCTCCGATGACCTTAAGTGCGGTCGTTGAAACAAGGTCTATCATCGCTGTCACAGATTACAATAAATAGTAAGGACAGAGTGAGACCGCAAGTATGTTTCAATTAAATAGGAATCTAGCAGTGCTCCAAACGACCTGTGGAAGTGCGGCTGACTACCTCAGAAGCGAGGCTTTCTCAGTGGTTGACGACCTTATAAGGAAAGAACTGCTGCCTAAGGAAGGTCTGTGGAACCGGGCTTGTTGATCTTCCTAGCATGTCCCCGCCGGCCGTCGTCACTCGTCACGGTTAAGAACTGTTTTACCAAGTCTACCTTGAAATAAAATGTGTGAGAATAAAATCGTCGCTGAGGCGTTAGAATTAAGATGGATACAGATCAGCAATTACAATTTCGGCCTCGTGCGCGACATCCCTTAAGCCCGTGACCAGTGTGGTAGCCGCGCTGAACACGCTCAACAGTAAGTGTTTTTCTTTAGGCCGGTAAACACGGTTTGATCAGCATACACGAGTAGCCGTCCTACATTGTCCTTGTAAGCCGCTTAAAACGCATTTTGTCTACGCGGGGATAAAGCACCACACCATCCTCAGAGTGACAGGTCTCCTTTTTGCCGCCATCTCATGATGATACGCAAAGGGGAAGCTAAGCAACATTCTGATGCTCGGATCTATCTTCAGATCGTTTTTCATGATGCTTACTCCGCTAGAGGCGCCTTGAACTACGAAAGAACCGCCATAATCCTTACCAGGTGACATGTGCGCGCACTTGTGGTCATTTGGTGGGAAGGTCCATTCGTTCGACCAGCGCTTCATCAAGTCAAGATCAGTCTGGGATTCCAGAGTTTTAGATCATTGGTGTACTAAAGAGTGTTGCTGGATATATTTCTCGAAGGTTGTTGATACAGATGAGAAAAAGGAGGACCTAGCCTTGACCCTTGAGGAACTGCCGCAGAAGTGAAAGAGGGAGACAAAAGATCTGATCCGGTTTTAAATTCAAAAGTTCTGTTATCCAGAAAAGACGTAGTCCAACAAAGACCCCTCCCTGAACTCCATATGCTTACAGTTTATGTCTGAGGGCTCCATGTGGTACATGGTCAGAAGACTTGGCACAGTGAAAGAAGGGATCATCTGAGATTAAGCCGTTGTCTCTTGCCTCCGCCAGACTATCCATGAAGATCAGCATATTTGTTATACATGACCGGTTAAGAAGAAGGTCGTGCTGGGCGGTGGAAAAAGACTGTTCGATAAGAAGCAGACGGCAACGTTGATGCTGGAGACAAATCTTTCACCTCTTAAACTTGCGCGTTCCGTTCTGACTAAGATAAGTCAGGGTGGGTGGAGTCTGGTCACTTTCCAAGCCGGTATCTCCTATCATCAGTAGACACCCTAGCGTGAACAGATCCAGACCTTGAAGTCTACTCTCACAGTTCGGTTATCGAAGGCCACTCAGTTGCTCCGTAGCCTTGCTCTGAAACTGTTCAAACGATAAGACAACCTCACGCAGATGAGTTGAACGGGCTTAAATAGTTACCTTTCACCACGGACGAGCTGGGATGGGATAAACGGAAACAAACTTTTCCTGGTTGAGGTGGCCTAGGCTGCAGCTGGTGACTCTGCATACGTTGGAAGCCTTGCGAACCATCATCCTGCAGTTGATGGAGGGACTTGAATTTACGATGAGGATGGGCCACAAGTCCTCCTCTCGTTCTGATACGCCAAGGTAAAAATTACCAGATTGATACGATGTCTCAATTTTGTGACGAAGCCTTGGGCTTCAACACTTCCAGCGTCCACCGGTATTTTGTTTAAGCTGCACAGTTTGTAAAGCATGTCTATACCTGATTTTGGGGTGGATTCTTCAGAGAAGCATCCATTGGCTTTCCAAAGATCTGTGTTGTCCGCATACACCAGAACGCTTGAAGATATAAGCAATGGTATTTCATTTTTGTGTAAGGTGAACATTGGCAATCCCGGAATTGATCTTTGCGGCAGCCATATACGGGGCTTTTCGGACTGTTAGGTAAGTACTGTTAGCCTGGACAGCGAAGGTGCCTCCAATTAAATAGGCTGATAACCGCCGTAGCAGTTTCCTACAAATTACGTGCCAGCGCGTTGTGAAAAGCATTATGCCGTGGTCCATTCTGTAAAAGACATTTTAGAAGTCCAACAGGATGATGCTCATTTTATCTTTTGAATCAGCTGCTTCAGCAAATTGTTCATGAACAATAACTAGGTTTGTGACGCGTGAGTGGTCCTGTCTGAAACCGCACTGTTTACAGATGATCAATCCGTGTATGTTTAATGGCGTTTTAGAAAGGATTCTGACCTCTTCTGTTTCCTTGGCGCGGTGGTCAGGCTTGTGTGCTGTTTTGATCCGGAGGGCTGTGCTGACTGCGACTTCGGCCGTTGCTGGTTCAACTATGTCAGATTGGCCGAAGGGGAGCAGTCAGACAGAAGACAGATGCGTTCGTTGTGATGCCTTCGTTGCGTATGGTGTCAATGTGCTGTGTTTTGGTTCAGTCTGATCTGTTCTTTTTTGCGTGGTCTGATTCTCTGTATGTGTGATTGATTTGTCTGTGCAGTTTTATCCCCGTGTGAATGTACTGAATTTCTTGGGTTGAGCCTGTGGTGCCTGTTCTAGATGGTTGACGCTGATACGTAGCTGTACGTGTGTGTGACCTACTGCCTTGCGGTACAGGTTTTTGAACCATATGCCTTGGTTAAGTGACCTAATCACTCACCCGTCTAGGTCTGGGCGTCTCTACAGTATCCGATGTCCACAAAAATGACGATGATATAAAATAAACCACATATCATACTGCATCGGCCGTCGCGCAGGATAAATTGGGTCGTCCTATCTGCTGCACATGACAGGGTGGATAGGCAAAAATATGCTACTGCCAATCACTCACCCTCATACTGCCCCCCACTATTAATCCCCGAGCAGATAATGCTCATTCAGGTTTCAGTAGCCCGAAGAGCAACCTGACACAAGCCCGAGGACGCAAGACGCTCTGTGTTGGAGCATGGAATGTGCGCACTCTGCTGGATTGATGCAGCTCCAGCGATCGGCCGGAACGGCGAAATGCGCTGATCGCGATGGAACTGTGTCGCTATAGAATCGACTTGGCAGCCTTGAACGAGACAAAGCTCGCGGACTAAGGCAAGTTACGGGGAGCACGAGCCGTCTACACCTTCTACTTGATAGGTTACCCAACAGACTGTGCTCGGGAGCATGGTGTTTGTTTTGCAGCCGCCCATCGCATCAACATTTTGATGATAAGCAAACCGCACGGCATCAGCCGTCGAAGCTGTCTGTGCGCCTGCGACTCGGTCGAGGTGAGTGTGCCACATTTATAAGTGTTTATGGTCCAGCTGTGTAATACTACTACTAGTAACAATAATAATATATACTTCTTAAAGCACCTGTGAGAAACAATCTCAGGTGTGCGCGATCAAGGCAGATGATTACATGCGGCACAAAGCAACGAAATTTTCCTCGCATAATGGGTGCTAGTGAGGAAGAAAAATAGCGCAATGTCATGTGCTAAACGGGAAAATGTGAACTAATCACACGTAATACGAAGATTGATGTGAATGTTGTGTTTTTTGACATAAACTTCACGCGATATTACTTCCGTGTTTTTTCAATAAAGTATATAATATTGGCAAGCAATTGTTACAGTACTTCGCGATAAATGGGTAACCAGCAGCTAATTCTAGACTGATTATCACGTGCTACTCAGAATTCCTTACGAAGTTTTGACGTCAGTTTGCTTTGTAGGGTCAATGCTTAAGCAAGAATCTTTATTTCATAACCCACCAGAGTTACTAATGGTTGACGAGGGGGGTTTCGAGGCAGGTGTAGAAAGAACGCTATGAATTGAGGTTTCAGTGGGTTCATTATGTATTTTTGACCTCAGTTTGTTTTATGGGGTCGATGTTTAAGATAGAATATGTATTCCATAGTACACAACAGTTACTAATGTTTAGTGTGCAGGGTTTGAGACAGGGGAAACACCGCACGGTATGAATTGGGACTATAACTAGATTATATAAGGTAAATGAGGGAGTACATTTTTCCAGTTTTCTGTGGAGTTTTTGTGATGGCCAAGTAAACAGTCATTACTGGCTATCACTATTTATGGCCTGATTGATTATCAAGGTGAACAGGTTATTACGAATGAGCATATATAATATGTAGGAAAAGTGTATATATGAGATATAGTCCTGCTTTTTCCTTCTTATTTTAAGTACAAATCTATATAAGTGACGCACATGAATAGAATGATGCGGTTTCGTGAATGCACAATGAACCAAATGGTGGATGGTGTGTGAATAAACAGTGAATGCGTAGCAAATGGTTCCAGGCAAGCTGTTTCAAATGAGAGCCTGGTAGTAGGGACGGGTGCATATGTTAGATGCTGTTGAGAGGTAAATTTTCTCAAGACCACATTCAGAATGGGTACCAGAAGGTACACAAAGTTTGAAGATAGACATTGTGTTTGATGATGTAAGGAAGCTGTCCAGGCTCTTTTTAAAATGCTGAATGTTGTTACCGGCTCTAACTTAACTCGGAAGTCTATTCCAAATATTAGAACATTTTACGATGGAGAAGTTGGCGCGTACCTTTTTGCGAGCCCACAGAGTTGGCAAAGTGGAACCCTTATTTCGTGTACCATATGAGGAGCTGCGTTGGAAGTGAACTGCGACCGCTGTGATGATGGCGTCCGAGTGTGTCAGTTTATACATAAGTGTGAGATCCACCTTCAGTCTTCGTAACTAAAGTAGATCAATGCCAAAGGTTTGATAACCCTCACTGTAGGTGAGTGGCGATGAATATCCTATTAAGTCCTTGGTAAATGAGCGTTGGAGATTTTCTAAAGCAAGCCTATCACGTTCGCGTAGATAGCAGTAAATGAATGTGCAATACTCAAGTTGAGGTCGAGCACACATTTTGTAAACAGCCAGCTTCGCATCCGGTAGACGGAATGTCTTTTTGATACAGCCTATTGTTCTTCTAGGTTTTGCTACCTCAAAACGTACTTGTTCAAGGAAATTGAGAGAGTTTGAATACCATATTGCCAGATCTCGAACAGATGTGGCGACGTCAACATGATGACCATCTAGTGAGACAGATCCCTTGGGTATATGACAATCATAAATGATAATGTTCGACTTATTTGCTGAGAACGTCATGAGCCATGTTTTGCACCTCGGCTCTAACGATGCCAGGTCATGTCGTATATTTTATAGACACGAGACAGGATTACTGGGCTGGAGGAATGTGTAAACGGTTTTGATATCGTCAGCAAACAGAAAGGGCTTGCCATGCTTAATAACACAACATACGTCATTGATATACATGAGGAAGAGCAGTGGTCCCAGAACGCTTCCTTGAATCACCCCGCTAGTCACTGGTTTTGGCGTTGAGCAGTGCTCTCCCACTTTGACTGTTTGGGTTCTGCCTTCAAGATATGACGAAATCCGGCCGTACAAGAGGTCTCGTGTGCCAGGGGAATCTATTTTGTTCAGAATGCGCCCATGGGACACACGATGAAAAGCCTTTTGCATGTCTAGGAGTGTGGTAATGACTGCATTTCCCGCATCGGCAGGCGTCGATATATGGTTTGAGACTCCCAAATAACATATCATGCAAGAGCGCTTACTAAAGAAACCGCCCTGAGAAAGATTTGTAAGGTTTTGTCACCTTAAGAATTCTACAATGGACATTTATATTATCCTTTCAAGCATTCTTGAGCAGATCGATACGTGGTTGATTGGACGATAGTTACTTACCTCCTGCTTTTGATCACACTTGTAGGGAGGTATTATGATTGGCTTGTTCCACTGGGGAGGGAAGGTGCTGGATATAAGTGACAGCGTGAACAGACTCAGTAAAAGGATGGGTACATCCACACCGCCCTGCCTGATAACCACTGGTGGGATGTCATCATGTCCAGAATGCAATGTGGGTTTAATAATATCTAATTGTGGTTGGATGCTTCCAACATTAGTCGAAATATTGCACGGAACTTTGGTCGTTTTCAACGGAGTAACGAGTAATACTGTGCTCTCCACGCTAAACGCGGCAGCAAAATGTGAGCTGAAGAGTTCACATATTTGAACTGGGTCATCAACAACGGTATTATCTTTGAGAGGTATAATTTCATAGAAGGGTCCCTCATGGAATTTCTTCGTCTCACCAGTTGCATCAGTCTTTTGCTCCTTTGCTCACTACCAAGCGGCAGCCGTTCTTCGTTTTCACAATGCAGTTACGTTTTGTATTCTATGTGTTCAAACATACTGCTTATTTGTATTACTGGGAAGAAGTATAGTGTTCTTCTGTGCATCGAATTGAGTGATTTAAGCTTGTACATACGAATCAACGCGTTTCGTCTTTATGGCGGGCAAAATATTGATACAAAAGGCGAAGTTTCATAAATTCCTCGGTTGCTACTCTCGGGTCTGATGTAAGAAACGACGTATTCCAATTTAGGGACCTTAGTAAAGAGAAGGATGTACCCCAATCAATGTATTTGATCGGAGGGTAGAATAAAACTGTGGGTTTGATAAATGTATTGAAGTCAAACTGACACTCGACGATATTATGGTCACTTCGTGGAAGTTGTTCCAAGATGGATATCCCTACAGACGAGATACCTGTGGTAAAGATGAGACCCAGAATATGTCTGTCTGGTGGGCGCTAAGACAGGTCGGTTCCGTCCATTCAGTTGAATGCATGACTAGTGGGGTGGTTCAAGGAAGCGTTCTGGGACCACTGTTCTTCCTCATGTATA
>LUCH01008601.1:0-17901 GCA_013368495.1 Paragonimus heterotremus | reverse complement strand
GATTATTGAAACACTCTATCTACATATTATCCATTTGAAGCAGCTGTGTTAAATAAAACAGTATTACTCTAAACCTGACTGAAAACGTTTAGTTTGGATGAATGCCGACGAGGTTGACGTCCGCAACAGCGCGACTGATATTCCTATCATTCCAGCGGCATGACTGAGACTGAACAGTGGTCCACAACATCGATTTCGTTGAAGTAGAAACGGTTAAACGAACAATTGTTGTATACCTAGTGAAGTCGGCAAGCAGCCAATATCCGATCATACAAACTATAATTTTGATATAATGAGTTTTGTGGTATCGATTTGCTCTGGTGAATTTTACGGTCTGTATTAAGTGTTCGTAAGGAAGTCACAGAATTTCTGATGTCGTGATTCTTGTACAAAAGCTTTTGTGACATCACGTTCGAGCCTCCCTTCAGAACGAATTCAATGCAAAGGTAATTAACTGTTTCAATTTCATAGAGAAATTGCTGGCATTGGTGGACGCTTTGCAAACAGGTCAGTGCAACGTGGAAATATCATTTGGATGTGTACAAAAAGAAATTTCCAAAACAAGGACCTGGTTATATTGGTAGAAAGTATACGAGTGAACAAATGGGGAAAATTTTTCAAGAGGACCTTCATACGATCCGCATGGACATACTAATATAAATTTTATAATGGTAATAATGCCAGTAGATGCATAAAATCAGGTAATGAACACTACTCGCTAACAACTAAGTTCTAATGAAGAAGTGAAACGATATTCTTGATTAACAAGCGGGGAGATGTTCGCAGAAACATGAACCATTTTTCGTTACAATTGTACAACTTGTAAACAATAGATGATAACTCCTTAAAATTGGAAAACATAGATAGTTCCGTTACAGCTGTTGAATTCCTCCGTGAGAATTAAAAGTAAGTTGTGCAAGGTACAGATTTTCCAAAACCAGTACGGAATGTTCGTGCAGCAATCTATCAGCGATGTAACCGCCGTCTTGATTAGAATGTGTTTACCCGTTTTCTTTCAGTTAACGTTGTAACGTGCGGTCGAAACGAACGAGCGCGCACAGGTTGAATTTGAACTGTATAGCAGGGCATGTTGCGGTGTTTTCGGCGCCGTTTTAGTTTACGTTTGTGTGAGTCGTGTGCATGGCTTACTGGACATTTGCCTCGTGTTTGTTTGTGTTGTTTCCTTTTATAAGACTTGCCGGAACTCCATACTTCGGAAGAACACTGTCTCCTGGTGTCTCCACGTGGCCCCACAGTTAGCCCCAAACTGTAACGGACAATCCGAGTGTAAACATCCGGCTTGCGTGTTACAACGTTAAGCGTTAAAGTCCTCTGGTCACTCCTAAGTACACACAGGTGTTGTTTTGGGTTTATCAATGGCAACTTGACGCATCTACTCTGTGTTTGCTATGACACAGCAGATATCCAAGATCCTTAATAATATGGGGTGACAGCACTGACAGTAGTCTTTTGCCACTAAAAGTTACTGAATCTTCTATTAGACAGATATGGTTACTCACCCGTTGTAGTCTGTTAAGTTGATGTTTGATCATCATTACGCACATAATAGTGTGAAGATTTTAAAGATTAATGAAATTACTTGTTTAGTTATCAACACCATTGTCAGATTTGCGGAGCACATTTGAAGGGACGATCCAGCTACACACGTGATTTGCTGGTGGGTTATCATCCAAGAACAGTTACACTAATCACTCATTCATTTGTTGTGCTGAAATCAATGATTAATCAGATACCCTTTGCCTTCACGTAGTCTATACCATTTTATTATCTAATGCAAGGCAATCAATACAGCTGTGTGCACTATAACTTAGGTTAAGTCAGCGTGCGTTTATCGGTTGTCTGGTCGGAGGCGTCGTCCAAAATCTCCAGGTTTGCATCACTTCCGAATACTACCAAACCGATCGAAATATTTTCAACGGCGTTGGCGATTCTTTTCATCTGAAAATCAGCGGAGACACCGGTGCATTTCGCAAACTGCAGAGTGCATGTTTTTGTGAAATTTGATCTGAGACTGAAATGAACTTAGTCAGAAGACATTGAGCATATCAATTACGAATTATCCGAACCTCGTCCGAATACCAATGCCCGACTGAAACTAGTTGCCCAGATGTGCCAATTGTTCTACCAGTTGAGGTTCGTAGCCGGACTGAAAGCCCATAAAATTAAAATTTGTGTTCAGAAATCTGCCTGATCTTGTGTGTTCCGTGAAATTTCCTGAAATATATAGCGAGTTGGCGGCCCAAGCAGAATTTCTCACGTTTAAATCTAACAACTCCACTTCTAAGCATTGTACTTTTATTAGTTACGGCAAATGTGGATTTTGCTTAGATCATTTTTATCATACAGAAAATGCCTATACCTCAGTTTTGTTTCTAGACTTATGCTGAAATAGATGGTTGATTTTGTTAGCCATTAACTCTACGGAAGTCCATACACAAGTGACACGGAATACATAGAGATCGCAGGGCTCGCGAGCCTACAGATAAATGTTTCCATTACTGACTTTTAATTGATCAGATTCACATGGTTTATACATTAAACGTACATGTGTCTTTGAAAAGGGTAAGAACTGTGGGCAACATTGAAAATTATGAAGCATAAAGTATCTGAGCACTGCAATCGCGTTAGTTATAATGTGAGTGACAAATTTCAATTATGTCTTGATCAGCTTTCCCATGTAGATGTTTATACCCCATGACGCAGGTGTATTTCTGAAAGTTTTGGAACCAATTCAGAATGTTTATTATGGGCAACTCATTTCATGTTCTAACATGGCTGCTCATTCATGTTGTATGGATGCACTGAACGGATTTTCGCGTTGGCACGTTTTTATGCTACCGTTCCATAATACCGTCAACGGGATGAATTACGCATGAACGGGAATTTTTTAAGCCCATTACTGTAACAAAACTGTGCATGGTTGTGGGTGCGAGTTAGTTTGTTCTCGAGAATTAGATTGTCAGCTTCAAACCATGGCACATTAGTGAGCGCAGCGCACGAGTCCGGCAGGTTTGTGTTGCGGAAATGATTTGCTGGAATTTTGGTAAATGTGCATGTTGATTTCTATTCTTTGTCTTTTGTTCGTTCGGATTCAGTTAGCCTTTGTATTCACTCCGAATCAGCTCCATTTCGTTCAATACGTTTTCCGTGTTTATCGATACTTCTGTCCTGTTTTTGTTTGGTTGTTATTAGGACGTCTAACTAAGTCTCATTTTCTTGAGTAGTTGCTTTCGACTGAAAGGTTGTTCAGAACAGTACTGTACTTTCTCGATTACTTCGTGAAAAGCCCACTGTGAAAAAATTTGTTCAAACTTCAGTTTTGCTGGTGGGGCGTATTGCTCCGCACAAGCTTGACTTCTTTTAGAAATACGTGATACCCAGTGTTGGATGATGGCATTGCATTCAATAGACAATTATTACGCTAGTGACCCCTGATCACGTAGAAATCAGAAAGGAATCACCTCCGAATTTCGAATTGTGACAAAATTATTCGAACCACTCGATGTTATCTAGCAACTTCATCATTTCCCAACACGTTAACTTATGGCTTACTTTTTTGGGTTACACACGTAACCCAATAATGTGTGTAACCAATCGATTCTGTGTAGCCCTCGTAGTCTCTAACGCAACAGTATTCTGAAAGGTGGCTGCAGGAAAGAAGAGCAAATATAATACACATCTTGCTAAAATTGTGAGAAACAATATACACATTAGGAAACAACCAAATTCAGTTATACACAATGAAATGTTCAAAACGTTTTGCCTATTCAATAATGAGAAATGTAGGTGAGAACCTAAAGGATACGGTGATATTGTAAGTGTTAGCGGTTCATCAAAATTCGCACATTTGTATGAACATGGAAATTACAACGAGGACACGTGAGACCAGGTTTACAACGAGTGTAAAACCGTTGCATTCGATGTAACATATTTACTAATGTTCCTAATAAGAACAGTGTCAACATGACTGGATATACGGCAAAAAGACAATTTTTATTGTGCCTCCGAATCCTCGCAACTCCTTGGATATAGAGAAGTGACAAAACTAATAATGAAAAACACTGATGGAAACTTTAGCCTAATCGATGCTATACAAGTAAAAAGCTGATGAGGACCCTGAGAGAATACCAGCTGGTATAACAACTCAGCAATATATAACTTGAGCACACTTGCAGGCGAGTTAGAACTACAAGATTAAACATTATCGGTTGTTTTTTTAAACCCGTATAGTTTGAACGGAACTCAAGAACGTAACACACTGCCAACGGAATAATTGAAATCCGCATTCCGCTGCACTTAATTATCATATCAAAACCATGAATACATAAATTTCAACGATAATATTTGAATGATCGTGCACCAAATCAAACTTACAATAATACTAGTAACGTATTTTATCACTTATTACGTACACACTACATAAACACGTGTTTTAAGGCATTCCGCTCTGGAATATGTTATCAAATAATCACAAGTCAAAATTAGTTTCTCCATTTGCACTGTTTTTGACCTTCGTCATTTTTGATCACGTGATGGTTGAGATGTCACTGAAAATTAGTTCCTTGTAGTCACAATGGCTAATAGCTTCAGCGGATTTGATATTTTACCTTCGATTTTAGAAGGCGTTGATTAGATAATCTGACAGCATGTTGAGTGTTGTCGTTTGAGATATACTACTCTACTTATAGGAATACTATTGACAAATTTGTCGAGGACAGAAAAGCTGGTTGTGATAAAAAGTATTGTGACACTCTTTACAGCGAGTGGCAAATGATTAACAGCTCCTTTTGAACACCAACGCTTGTTTGAGCCGCACTTATAATCGCACCGCATGTTGCGATCAAAAGATAGTTTCACGAACAAGGAACTATATTTTGGAAGCAAGTGCGTTTGCTTGAGGAATTAGTCAAAACAATACAGACATTCTAAGCATAAGTTAAAATACAGTGAGAGTAGCACTGAAGAAAACACATATATAACCGCATCTTCTATAGATACTATTTAGAAATGTACATGGGGCCACTGAGTTGATAGGAAATGTCTTCAGGTTTATGGGTCGTGAAACTGCTATACAACGAGATCTCGTGTAACGTAGTGCGTTGGTATTCATACACCCTTGGATCCCGGCCATCAAGGTTTGAAGCGTTGAGATTAGATCAGACTGTATGGAGATACCACAGATGTCGGTATTTTCTGTGTTTTTCTCCGTTAACGCTCAATGAAATGCACTGAGGTTCTGTTCGTTGGCATTACTTTTTCATCCGTTACACCTAAAAGCTTTTCAGCGCACGTAAGTGACAACGCAAGTGTTATATCATAACAATAAACAGAGTTACATAGATTACAGACAGCCGGTGTTACCCTCAAATAAGTCTTTATGACCATTCTTAATCCGAACTTATCGTTTTATTTGAGTTGTAGTGTTAGTTGAACCAATATGATTAACAGTAACAACAACGCGTCGTAGATCAGATGAGAAGATTTTGCTCTCCGAAAGAAGTATCGACTAGGCGTAACTACAAACCGCGATAAATGACAAGAATGTGGCCTATATTTCCAAATTTGTTGGAAACGTAAGTAGGAACTCTACGAATACGAGCTCTACAGCCGTTTTATCGATGAACGATTGATCTGCTGAAAGATGTCAGTCATGCATGTGTTGCTTTATGCCAGATCACGTGTTGTTTACTACCATATATTTTATCTACCAAAACGAAATGTCAATATCACGTGAATGTTTCATTAAAATGTTGTCTGGCTTAGTTTTGTTCATTATTTTGTCTACACATTGACTACATAAGAGTGTGTCACATTTTACATACACACAGTTTCTTTGCATGCAAGTACATTTCCACGCATTCTTACGCTAAAAATCTGTCTAAACAAAACACCTAGAGAAATGGTTGCCATTTCGAGAATTTGGAGAAAATATTTAAATACCACCCGGTTACGGCTACTGTGACTGACCGACTTTCTGATTTTACTGTTTTCCATCTCATTACGCGTTTATGTTTACTGCTTTCTAACGCCATTTACAACAGTGCAATGGACGTGTTGATCAAACCGTACATGTCATTTGACGTTACGTCTGTGAAATTAACGGTTCGATTGTTGGGCCTGTTTTAGGATTGGATTCATATACTGCAGAAGCCTCATCAACTTATCCACTGAAGTCAAGAACTACCGAGCTTCCGAATCGGAAACAACGTCATCCTGTAAAACAGTGAACTTCATTAAAACTGTGGCGTGTGCAGTGAGTGTAACTCGTGCCTGAAGATCATATTACCATTTTTCTCCAAACTGTATGCAGAAGTACACCGTACGTAATACGTTGTGTTGTGTTAAAATTGTATTGGTGTAATCATTACGTTGTTGCTACTGCGTACATTACAGCTCTGGGTTTAGCTAAGTATAATTCCGATCACCACTGCAACTGTCAAACTATTACACTAGAACTACGTTCATTTTGTACAGTCAGCAATGTGGACAAAACTGCTGTGAAGTGATAGTTCAAGATAGATTTGGAAGGCTAACATCGTGAACAACTGTTGTTTGGTCATAGCAAGTGTGACCGTTGTCTTTCATATACCTCTCAGGTGTGATTATGTCCAACTGTGAGTAAAATTTCGATTTACCAATGCAATGATGTAGGGCATAGTTCATATCTATATTGACTCACTTCTACTCATCAGTAATCATCACAGGCTGTTTGCATGAAAATGGTTAACATTTAAATGTTTATCCGTGGCGGAATGAGTTGGTTTGAGGGATAAACGCGAGATCGTATGTGCATGCAGTACTGCAGGAGTTAAAAAAATCTCTACAAATCGGGTCATTTGTATAAAGAATGATCGAAATTTCATTTAAGTTCACTACTGAAAGCTGGGGTACTTTTTGAAATTCTTATCAGTGGTACGATTGAAAGGATTGATAATTTCACTCGTTTGTTTCGTAAACTGTGTTGAACACGCTTGGTGAAATCCAGTTTTCAATGTAACTCCCCTTGGAATTCCAGTGGATGTACTCATGTGACGTTGCCGAACCAAGTCTTTACCACCATGGAACAATGGCTTAGTTAAAAATGCATTCGTTTGTTCCTTTCATGACATTTTATTGTTACAATAAATGAACAGCAAAAATGTCGACGTCAGATCTAAAAGGTAGCAAAACAACACGAGAGAAACCAGCAGTCATTACAAAAATACAATCTACTAACAAAAGATTTTGATCTAATAATGCTTTTTATTATATGGAGCACATTCCAGTCAATCGCTTATGTCTTTATAACAGTTATTTTTTCCAACATTCCACAGTTCTCCTTAATAGGTAGGTACATATACGTTCATTTGTGAGGTAAATGTTGATAGTCGTTTACGTGTGTAAACCTTGAGTTTTATCATTCTGATTCACACAAAGTGAGTCATAACGCGTTTGTTAATTAGTTCACTCATGGTGACGGTAACAAAATTAAAGGTGTCAGAATTAGGGCTAATAGCCAACAGTTTGAACCACTTTTCAGGCAAATGCATATGCATGCATGCATAATTGTCAATGTAACTTTTGGCCACTCGTAAGCATGGTTATAATTTGATATTTTGTTTTCTAAAGTGTAATACTGCTTCAAATACATACCATATGTAAAAAGTTTGGTCAAATATCCTACCACACTACTAGGCAACACATGTCTGTTCATTTGTGACCTGTGTGATGATCGTAGTTAATATATTCAAGCCTTGATCATTAAGTTTCTTTTAATAAAGAAACGACCGACGTGGCGGGTAATTCTTCGGTCATAATAACAATAACTGTAGATCTATTGACAGAAGAGATGGGGTTGAAAAGTGATATTTCAGACAGACTATTTTAGGCTAATGCATATGCCCGTATGCATTATTTTCAATTCGGGTTTGTCGTTATATAACGTAGCTCATCAGGTCGAACGTTTACAAGCCTGCGTAACAGCTACCTTCAAATGATTTGCATCTATTTATTCATTCTAACGGAAACCATGGCCAGAATTGGACAATCGAATATTAGGTTGCATTAAGCCAGCCTACTGGTGCTGTGAGCTATGAACAATCGGAGCGTATAATATTATATCAATCACGATTCATAATACTACCTAAATATTTACCCACGTACATTATCTTCGTCGGTTATTTGTTCTGAAGAGAAAGCGTGTTATAGGTTGTTTTTTACACAACATATGTAAGAAAGTGTACGCAACTACAACACAAAAATTAGGGAGTCAACATTGGAACGTCACTGTGAACATTCAACTAACATATGATAAAATATAGGTTGGATTCTAAATCTAATTATGCCTCTTGCATAATCAACACGCTAAATACATGCCATATGTTGTTCCCATATTTACGGTAGCCAACGTCTTATCCAAATCCAAAAACACTACCTAAAAACATAGGTGAGAAAGGTGAATATCGACATTAACGGCATTAAGTTGATTAACTAAGATATTCTTATACGTCATAAAGCTTGTTTCTTTTAAAAATTCCATCGTTCAGTTTGAGATGCAACAAAATATACTTAACTCAAATGTATTCATGATTTGAATGACGTACGTTTCGTGGAAACACTAAATATTATGAAATGACAAAGTAAACGAACAGAGTTGTGAACATCATCATACTAAGAGTAGCTGTTGTTGAATTCATTCCCATGCAAAATACAGGTCAGCTCAAAATAGGCCACCATCTAGTTTGAAGTCAACTTAAACCATAGAGTTATTTGTTGATCAAGTTATTAGCAGTTAAGCCATGTGTTCGACAATCTATCTTGTTCTTTCCGAAGAGGATCTTAAACAACCGTCACATACTGTCAGCGAAATAGATGATATGTGACCACCTCGAATGCTGTGCCTGTATGATGCCACATTTTCAGGTGTGTTTGCCAAATCGTCCAAAACGTTCGAATTTAGAGCAGTGACGTTAATTGAACTGGTCATTTTAAACTATTCCACCGAACCTAAAAGGAATAACACGTCATAAATGTTCCTTCATTGCCCATTAGTTTCACCTTACCTCAACGTGCAACTCAGTCTAATGAATCACACTGAACACATATCCAACCAAGGAAGTGTTCTTGGTTTTGGCACGATCGATATTGATTTAGCTCAAATTACTGGTGTGGAATAATGATATGATCATACCAACGTGAGCATTATTGCTGTTTTACACTTTAAGGTCACATGCAGTTAGTTACATAAGACAGGTAATCTAAAGATTTATTATTACGAGTAACAGTATATTTTACTTTATCTGTTCACTTAGACCTATGCTCTAAGGCTTTTGACAACTAAGCGTATTTCTTGCCCTAGAAAGATCTCTCCGAGAAGGGAGGCGCCTATATATGCAATACTGTTTCTGAACACTGAGGTAGATGAACAGCTTTGGTGAACACTATTCATCTATGGTTCTGAAAAGTTTTCCACAAACGGACGACGAATGAAAGTTAGTTGAGACTCATTAACAGCAATTTTCATTAAATTGACGGAAACTAACGCCCACCCAAGGAACTTTTGAGAGATGCGTGTCAGGCGTGATGAGTTTCAGAGGCAAGTGTGCGGGAGATATCTGACATTCCACATGGGAAACTGAGTATATGGAATATCAACAATATTAGTAATATTATCGAAGAGCACATCAATAGCGAAACAGGAGAAAGAAACCAAAGGCTCATTCACGTTTGCGAGCTTATAGCAGATGATGTTTATCTGACTTTCAGTATAAAATAATTCGTTACATATCTTTATATTCGTAGTTTCTGACTAATGGGACACAATAACAGCAGTAGTGTACGCATGTTTCAGAATTTTCGCATTCAAACGATCTTCGTATAATTTTTGTTTACATTTGGGAACTGAGACGTATGTAAAATGCCACCGTCACATGTTTGTAAATGCGCAATGGCCTACAGCTGATTAGTTTATTCTCTCCAACCTAAAAACCGAACGGCAAACAAACTATCTTGTTGTTTCGCACGCCCGACAACATTCCACCAATACATTATATTTGCTCAGTCCTTATAACGAGATATATGTTACGTTTATTCGAAAGTAGATTTATTTTAGGAGGTTTACATTTTTTGAATGTACTATGTTTGTTTTTAGCTACACCACATTGATGATCACAGGAACACGTCTACCTTGAAACCTGGGTGAACTGACTGTTATTAAGTTGGAGATTGTTGAGGTCAATCACTTGATATTTGAATTATAACCACTCAACACCAAAATTACTCACGTATAACTAACTAAGTGGATATCCTGTAGTGCCTCTGCCGTTAAATCGTTCCAGTTTCAATGCCAACGTTTGGTACGTACATCTATGTGATTTTCCCATTCTAACCAGTTCGCTGCTTGTAATGATAATCTAGTAATCGCACACGAGTAACGTCATTCAGCTTGTTGCTCTTGCCTTGTTTCTGACGTCAAATCGAAATATAAGCTTGACATATTATTCAGTGTTTGTTCACAACCAGCGTTCTCCTCATTTGCTGTGACACACTGGCTCCGATGTAAATTTGGATATTCACACATAATAGTGTTCTTGGTAATTGCTAAGTCCGTTCCATAGAAGCATAACAGAAAGTACGTACTTCCAACAATGGCTTCTCTTGCTGTAAAAAATTGATATATGTATCAGTGATCAAAGTTGTCGCTTCAGCAATATGTGTTATTCCACATCTCCCACATAAGAATGCTTGCCAAGTGAGACAAAATGTTTAGAAGCAGTTTACGTTAGCGTGACACGCGGTAAATGAGAGTACTAATATATCCATGCGTTAAGTTGAATTGACACGAAGATATTCTGAGTAGGACGCCCGCTAGCATTTTTACAGCACATTAACAATGCATTCAGCTTATATGATGCTTAGATGGATATTTAGTTGACCTCCTCTGCAAAAGGCGCCGGGCGGTCTTTCAACCAGGACTGAACCATATTCATTTTGGTCATCATCTCTTTCTTGGTCTAGTAGACATGAGAATTTAAATGGTGAAGTCTTGTGTAATTGAGCTAAGTATATCAACAGACTAATTTTGGTAGGGCTAAATGACTTCGTATAGAGGGGTATGGGAAAATTATTGTGCTCTCACTTAGGTATGTTTAACAAATATTTATTTCAGCAAAATGATTAGTTTCTCCGTAGCATACTAATATCCAAAACATCAATAAGTAGTATTAATCAACTAAAGTTTTTAATCATAATTGTTGTTCGCCGGATTATTGCGTATAAATACCAGTTCCTCCAGAGTGACATTCTGAGACGCCTAATCCATGAGTATCAGTCGCCTTGTGCTGTCTGACAAAGCTGTTCCTAACCCCATTAAGTAAGGCTGCTTTCACTTCTTCCATCTGAAAATACAAGCAACAAGAATATACATTGCAAACCTGACAGTAGTGTTTACTTTTCAGTTTATTATTACTACCACACTTCAGTATTATAAGGCCATACACGTGAAGGTCCTGAATAACTGCTGAGTTAGTACAACAGTAGAAGCAAACCCGTCTGTTCTCCATTGAAAACCAAAAGTAACATCTGAATACAGTTGGGTGTGAACAGGTGACTGCTTCGCTTGACATTATTATAAGGAAAACTGGTTCACACATCCTCTTCTAAACGCCGATTGCATCCTTGGAAGTTTGTTATACCCATAGTCTGCACTGGTTATGGAAAATATACTTCTGTCACAATGTACTTTCTTCTTCCAGTGAGAAGGCCGACAGTTTTGACAGCCAAACATGAATCCTCAAGTTACCCAATTTCGAAAAGATTTCATTTACCATATACTCGCCGAATACTTGTCGTGAAACATAGATCGGCTTTTCGTGAGCACCTGCTCACTTCAGAACCATGACTTTCGTTCTGTTTATATATCTGAACGCATCTGTTTGTGCGTGAGTCTACAAAATTGTATCCATCTACTGACAGTACAGCCATCAAAAGATTCACATCAGCACGGTCAACTGGAGTGTAGAGAGCTGCTCCTAAAAAATGTATCTTCATCTAGTCACTCATATATATTCTACCGATACAGCCGTGTGCTTATTTCGACCATTCTTCTCTGCAAGCATCCGAATTCTGCATTTGCTTTGTACTGACCTGTTTCCAGAGCACCAATGAACGTCAGCAACTTCTCTATAAAAGTGAAACAACCTGTTATGTCGGCACTGCATGCATCATGAGTGATATGGTAGAATTCAAATTATTTCACCAGTTGGCAGTTGTAAACTGGTCTGGTGGAAAAGCTCAGTCATTTCATTACCGTTGTGTAAATGATCATTACGTTCCACGTCGAATGACTGACTTAGGTTATGTAACTCGTTCATCTCTCAAGCGAACTAACGTTCTTGCTTAACATGCCGTTTCACAATATATTGACCTTTCAATCAACCAACCGTGGGGTACTTGTTTGCTCTATCATCGGCCGGCAATTGGCGAACGATTGTTGGTTTGTTCACCACTCCACTAGACGTACAAAAATTATTTGTTTCGTCGTTTCTACTTTATGAGAATCGGTGTTGAAAACTACCCCTTCGTTTTCTTCATGCCGCTGGCCAGAGATCAATATAATTTATGCTGTTCCTGGTTTAAACAGACTTTCACCTAAGACAAACGTTTTCGATCAATTTTAGAGTTGCACTGCTTCATTTGGATAAGTTATCGTTAGAAAGTTTCATTAACCTGATTGTTCTTACCAAACTGGTTGGTGCATTGCGATTGCATGCTTTCAGTTACGCATAATAAAGCAACCGCGATATTTAATTTCAAACGCCCACAATTAGCTAATTGAAATAAAAGCAAATATATGTGGGCAAAATGAACAGGAACTAACTTTCACTTTTGTCTATAGTGGAGAATGATGTCCAGTTTTATAGCACTACATTGTTAATCTTTAGTCATACTTCACGAACATTGCGAGAATTATGATTACTTCAAACGTATGGCTGGAATGAACTCTCCTACCCAACACACACGGGTGTAATTCACATTTTCTAAACCGGCTACAGCAATTTTTCAAATATTGATCGCATGACCTGCGTATAACATAGTCAATTTTCGGATCTCTCTCTACGATGTCAATTTTATTATTTTTGCGGCTACTTGGTGGCAGAACTGTAATGTTCATGGTCGCGAGGAAAATCGCAGAAATCTGTTTAAAAAAAACCATTACATAGCTGAAGAACCTGCATTTACAATAGAAGCTCAAATTTTACTATATACAACTCATATCAAGGTGAAGACTGTACTACTGGAACATGGGTGGTGATACCGCCGTGGTATTCGAGCGATTCCGCAATAACAACGATTTCCCTAATGACTGAAATCTTGGTGAGTAGTGAGTAATAATCAATTATTTCGACACACCGTTCCACATTCCGACGTCAGCTCTATATCGCAGAATGTAACTTGACGGTTTCCATTCACACACATTCATGTGAACTCACCATTTTTGAAATCCTGGTATGCTGAAACAGTGAAGCATGAGGAGAAGTTTTTGACATTGAATTTTGATTAAAACGCTATTTTGTGGGTTTCTTTTTGAAATGTGTTGAATGTTATGGTGCTGATTTTTGTGTATGTAATACTGAATCAGTCAAAAACGTCTAAGTTATTTTTTCATGAAATGAAAAGTTTACCACTTTTAGCATTAGTGAATACTGAAATTAAGGAAATACACACCGATTAATTGTTCTTTTGAAAACACACGTTAAATTCAAACTAAGTTCTAGCTGCAATTCCAAGAATTTCAGGTTAACCTCAAAGTTCTTCTTATGTAAATGTGCACAAAACAGTGCACAAAACCAAATCAATTGGTGTCCGTTTCAAAATGGGTGTGTGAAAATTGATTGGAGAAAGAATAATCCGTCAGGCCAAGGACTCTTTTATTTATTTGAAGTTCGCTCCTATGATCAATTCTGTGGGTCACGATATCCATATTACATCAAATCCTATGAAGATATTTTGACATATCAATGGAGCACGAAGTTGTGAATCATAAAACCAAGTACGGTATTTATGCAGTGTACCATATAGATTGCCATAAATGCTATAAGGATGCACCAAACTGTTGGTTTTCTAATGTTGCGAAGTGAACCTCTGCGGTACAGAGCTCGGTGGTAGTGACCGAATGAATAAATGTTATAGTGCTGGTACACAGCTAATTTGTATTGTTGGTTATACCTTTTATCTGTCCAGCAATTTATATATATAGTGCGACTTAACACAAATAAAAGTAAATTGCAAAACACTATGGTGCAAGTTTGGGATAGATATGTGATAAGTAACCACAAACATAATGGAAGGTTACCTGGTTGACAGCAGCTACCAGGTAGCCATTAGAATATTACTAATGGATCTTTACAGTCCAGAAATACTTGACTTACCTGGATGAAGTAGCATCTAATTAGCATAGCTGCGCTAAAATTGATCAACTTATTTGTTCGACACGGAGGCAGCTACTACTCCAGTAGATTTTACAAACATGAGTCAGTAAGATGGTTGTGTGAACCGTGTCTAATGACGATCACTACACGTACGCTTTGCTTTTTACGCCTGTAAAGTTAACAGCCTAAGGAGATGTTAGTGACAATAAACCTCTTTCATTTGTGTAGTAAAATAATCACAAACATGTTCTTCATTGTTGATTATGTGTCCCAAAACACTTTTCAATTAATATAAGGTTTGTTACTGCTTGCTAGGAATGCAATTAACACTTGAGCCCAAGGACGTAAATCTCGGTTTTACTGAACTACCAAGAGGAATGTAATTTGTCGCACACGGATTGGATGTACAGCGAATCGATGTGGATATAAATACAGAGGGATATTAAGATGATCCTATATCATGATTTTATAACTCCAAACGTACCCGTGATTCCAACCAAGTTTACTACAATAGGAAATAAAGGTAATCGTCTTATCGCCCCCGTTGTTCATATGATTATATCTTGTCTGTTCATTTTTGAAGATACAGAAATTTTACGGTTAACTGAATGATATTCTGGCTGATTTGTGGCTCTGTTCTGAATTACGTTACTTTCTCTGATATATGCAAATAATAGAGTGAGTGAATGGTACCATTTGCAAAATAAAATGGTGTATTCTAGGTGCACCATTAAGGAAACACAATAGCGAATTGAGATATAACACTACGAGCACACCGCTCCAACTGCAGGTGGAGTTCCACGATTTAACTGCAACAATGTTGCCCTGATGTGTTTTTTATTTAGGGAATTTCTGACATGTTCGAGTTGATTCGACAGACAGTTTTTTTATTTGAGTGTCAAACAACAGTGTTCAACTTAGAACCTAAGTAGTTATTTTGATATGCAACATTCTTTTTCTAGAGACGTACGTCGCATTCTCAAAGTAGCTTGTTATAAAATAAAAATTCAACGGGATTAAAATTTTTTAACACTATTGATTATGGGAGCCGTGTTGTAAAATCACAACGAACCCTAGAAACGTAATTACGCTGTAATGTTTATTAAACGGTCAATTTTCAAACGCATGAGAATGGGTGTTTTTAGTTTGCTTGGTCTCACTAACTATTGTGTTCTATTTCCAGATAAGTTAAATGGCGTGATCATCGTGCATCTGTGTTGGTTCATCTGCGCTATCTGTTTTGATGAACATCATCTATGAGAAATCGGCGTCTGTGTTCCTGTTTCCTGAAACTTTCTCATTTCACGATGACGTAGCCTATATTCTACAACAGTGAACTCATTTGTAGTCAGCTTATTCGTTCTGTTGTCTCTAGATGAAGTATGGTGTACGAGACAACTATGGCGGGGTGGGGGAAATTCCTTCCAATCCATTCTATGTCCCGTTAATCTTCAGTCCCAAATTCAGTCATTTAGAACATATCCTTCAACTCCTATTTTTGACTCTTGACCACGTGTTTCATTTTGCTCACAAAACATCCACTGTAAGAACACGTGATTTTCTAATTTCGTTTGACTAGCGGCTGCAAACTCCTACCTTCCTCTTGGTCTGTCTTTGTCAAATGTATTGGTTAGCAACATTGTATGCTTGCTTTTTGGTACATAACCTTCGTTTGAGATCGTATCACTGTGGTTTCATTCGCTTCTGTTGTGGTTGCATAATAGTCCTACTTGTTGGTCCGTTCGGTTTGCAAGTATTTGCATGCTGTTGTTTTACTGCTCCAACTCAATCTGGATAAACTGCAAATGTAAGTTGGTATTTCGCTTACGCATTGGGCGTTGTATTAATGGTGCCATTGCTTCTTCTATCAATATTCAATCTGTCATTCCTTGGTCACGGGAATCAGACGAGTTAAACATAGTAACCCAATTTGATCGATCACGTCGTTTGCAAATATGTTAACATAATTTTAATTCCAGCAGGGCGGAAAACAAATCGCCAAACCTCAACAACGAAAAACGACTCATAAAATTTGAAAATATCGAAACTGGGAAAAAATTCACCCAATTCTTCTACTTTGGCAATTGCTGAATGTACGATTTTTGTGTCAGAGGATGAGACCGTTACGTAAACATTAGATGTGCATAACAGTATATAGGTTAAGCAAGAAAGAATTAACACTACTGTAGAAGTTTTATTCGACGGACAACATGGTACTTTATAGGGTTCAGGCAAACATAATCGAAGACTGATGAAAAGGTTGGGGAATCGTTCCGATGTTGTATCAACTTCAGTTGACATGGAAATCCGAATGTATGATTTACCAGTCAGACTGCGTGTAATCGATGCACATCATGATATGCAATTACAGACACATTTGTTGTAATGTTCAAATAATAGTGCAAATCCGCCTACCATCTTTCTCGGAAGTAACACGTGAGTGTATATACTTGTTTTCCTCTCCATACTTAGTGCAGTGTTCCAGCTGTTTCACAAAGTGAAACTGACCAAAGGTAATCACTATTCCTCAAAACCACATTTAGCTTTCAGCTGTAAGATATTCATTCAGATTTGATTTGGTGCACACAAGATCTCCACGGTTTGATGTCATTGAGTCCCTATGAATTCTGAGAACTTGTCGAACAAGCATAAACGATCTGCCCAAGACTAATCTGAGGTAAAAAAGTTTCCAGATTTATGTGTCATGTTTGCATGCGCGCTATCAACAACGCAATCGCACTTTCTAGCCAGCAGATGTACGGAAAAATCCAGAAGAGATCGAGCATTCACAAATACCTGTCAGATGGTCTTTTGTATGACGTCAAAAATGGCGCAGAACATTGACGTTAGGTGCCATCGTCGCGTTGAGTGAAAATGTGACAATAGCTGCCGACATGTGAAGGACGGTCATTGAAGTTGCCATCAATCATTCAACACCGACGACAATGTTATTTTACTACAAGAACTTTCTTATGGAAGAAGTTAGCCGGACCACGGGGATGAAAGTCTCATTAAATTGAGGGTGCATGCAGTGAACAAAGTAATCACTTAAGTACATCTAATAAGCAAACTCCAGCAACATATCGATGTATTCTCACTCAATCTCACGGAATATCAAATGGCAAAGAAATGTCACATCTTATATGGTTTGCACTTTATCCAAAAACACGTCTCTGCGTATTAAACAGTAAATGTGGGCGTCTTCACGTTGACATCGTGAAGATTAATGGCCAGCAAAGCGAAAATGAACGAAATAGGCGTGAAATACAAACCGGAGAAATCCGACCGCGGATTCAACACCAGAAAATCACCGTATAGTTCAAAATCGCTTCATCTATTGCACTGCTATAGTGCAAAGGAAACCGAAGTCAGACCTGCCAGAAATTCAAATGTGATTCGTTTGTTTGGCATATGAATGTTCACAGGCACTCCCTGAATACGATTATACGTAAATCCAATAGCCTTCGCAATG
>LUCH01008599.1:0-10438 GCA_013368495.1 Paragonimus heterotremus | reverse complement strand
AGAAGCACTAGACTCGAGTTTTGCTCTCATTAGAGCTCGTAACTAGTGCTTATCTTTGCCACTGGCAGGACCAAAACTCCCGTCACGCTTTCATGAGGCAACCGTGTTTACCACTGTGCCATTGACCTCATGTTAGGCACGACCGAATTATCATATGTGAACGCTCAACCACTTTCGCTTGTGAGAAATGATCTGGTTGCCCGATCGTCTGGAAATGGAGACACAGTAACTGTCTGTTAACTCCAATCGATAACCGCGCGATTAGGACTTCCTAGACAGGTCAAAATCTTCGAGTCTAGTGCTTCTTTTCGAAAGGGGCCGACTGGAAAGTCTATGGGGACGCGACAGCTGCGATCAATTTTGGGTGATGTTCAACTTGAAATTAACCAAATCCCTGATTACCCATCAGTAATCTAAAACATTGCCTAGCAGATCTAACGAGGTCGGAGATTTTGACCCGTCTCGAAAATCGTAATCGCCGGGTTATCGATTGGAGTCTACATTTCGAGACGATCGGGCAACCTGATCATTACTCACAAGCGAAAGTGGTTGAGCGTTCACATATGATAATTCGGTCGTGCCTAACATGAGGTCAATGGCGCAGTGGTAAACACGGTTGCCTCATGAGCAGCATGTCCGTGGTTCAAGTCCCGGCAGTGGCAATGATATGCATTACTGATGACCTCTGATCAGAGCGAAACACGAGTCTAGTGCTTATTTTCGAAAGGGGCCGACTGGAAAGTCTATGGGGATGCGACAGCTGCGATCAATTTTGGGTGATGTTCAACTTGAAAATAACTTAACAATTAACGGGAAGTGCAACACTGCGGTTTTCGTTCAACCTTGATGTGTTATCTTATCGTGGCATTTGGATTGGTCTCTCGTTAGATCATCTATTTTGTTGGGGTTTGGATAAGTGGTGAACCGAATAGATTTTCATCACACAAATCCTCAGCAGCCACGGCTTTACGATGGATCGTTGCTCTCTTTCTATACTCCCATGACATCCAACATCAGTTGTACAAATACAAATGTCATTCGGACTACCTCTCCAAACACAACTGCTATAGAGAAACTAGGACTTTGGTGTGATTTTTAGTTCAACAGTTACCAGTACGTCGAGCGAATCTGAGTTCCGATACCATAAAATATTTTCATTATTTTATTACGACTGTACGTGCAGAATGGAATATGCCGGTGTCCTCTAGACCTGGTAATTAAAGCTGACATTTTCTATAATCAACCTGATAATCTCGTCGTGTCCATGTCCCCCTTAATAACCCCTTTGACACAACATATTTAATACCTAAAAACGATTCGACATTTTATAACCTTTTATCCTACATTCTGAGCGGCAACGTGATCTAGATAAACATCCGCGTTCGTCCATTGTCCTCCCGACACGGTTGTCAGCTCCAGCTCGTCCAACACAGCTAGTTTCGGCACCATCCTCCCTCGCACCTTCCCCCACACAAATTTTATTCCGCCCACGGTTTGCGATGGTCACTGGCCAGGAACCAAAAACCATCAGATTCCCTTCCACGTGCTCATGCTATTGGAGGTCTGAAACGAAACAGGAAAAGAGACAACACATCGTGCCCTAACTCAATCACACGAACTAAGTGATACACGGTGGTACCGACAGTATTTCTGACCGTACAGCTTCATCCATCAAATGGATTACAGGTCGTGGATTATTCGCACATCAGACCATCAGTCCGTCATAATTAGCGCACTCAGATATAATCATCGCATTCGCATTTTTTACAACCACTAAATAATGCAACTGTTGCGGACGCGTTCCCGTTGCAGATAGTCGGTGTACTTTTGTCCTAACGCCTGCTTGTCTTTCCAGCCATTGTTGGTCTGGTTAAACTGGATCAATAGGTTTCTGCTTTCTGATTGGTTGTTTGTCAGATTGGTCATACCTGTGGCTAACACGTCATTCGTTTTGGTCACCCACTGAACGGCAGAATTCCAATGTACGCTCTCGAGTATCGTGTTGTGATTCCGCACGGCTGGTCGGGTTATAACAGACACAAGTAAAATACAGATGTAAATATACAAAACGTAAATAGCAGTATACCGAATATAAATGAATAACAAGCTAGGTAAGAAAAGGTTTAGACTTATAGCGCATTAATGATTTCCACTGTTGTGAATCACCATTTGAAACTATAAGAGCTTGTGGGTTATGAGGGACGGACGAACCTAGTTACTGAAGGAATATCTGCAATTGAGCCGGTGTAGACGAACTTCTGAGCGTCCAAAGAAGCAATGTTATCACTAAAACGATCCTCCTTTCCTTTTAACCTACGGCAGGTTTAATGACTGTAATTCGTAACTGAACATTGAAGTACTGTTAACTGATTGAATGGATAGTTATTCGAAATCACACTGATCATAGTGCAATTTCGTTGGCTCCTTCCTTGTGTTTTTGCTACTGCGTAGAAATTAGCTTTGGAATTAAGCTAAGCACGTTTGCGATTATTGTTGCCTATTTTAAGCTACTACAATACAACGCGAACTTTCTAAGACAAACTTAAAGCGAATCAAAAATAGGTTAGGGTAATGAAATACACGAAAGCTATCGATCATCAGAATTTGTATAACCTTCGACCGACAGGAATGATACGCTTTAAGGGTCCACCAGAAATCGTGTCTCAGTTACTATCTGAGATACAACATAAACTCTCCTTAACGTAGACATTCAAAATGTTGCCTATATTCCCCGGCCTAATTTGACTACGGAGCACGTCAATAACTAAAGGCATACGGACAGGTGGTTAGATAACTATGTCCAAAATAGGATATACCTGCATTTTCAATGACTTAGACAGTTGCAGTTCGTGGATATTGAGCTGAATTACTATTCCTTCAAGGGTTTCCGTGAACTTTATCCACCCGGTGTTAGCTTTCTTCCTTTCGTTTTGCTTATAGATGCCGGATTCTATATATGTTTCACCCAGTGGCGTAGGGTACATGCATAGGGTACTGGGCTCAGACCGTCACGGTTGTCACAGAGACCAATGCTCGGTTCCTTTGCGTGCCAAGAACCATTTCACGCGATGCTGCACTCCGATGTTTCTTCTTATATTTTTCCTACGATTACTTCAATGTCAAGATCCATGCTCCTGTCTCACTACCGAATAGTGGTGGTATGAGTAGTGTAGTGCGATCGCTCATCCTCACTACACTTTTATAAAGACAGTTTTCTGCAGTCACACTTGATTAGTCTTGTTTTCCTACGATCGAAGACTCTGTAGTTATTGCACGGTACTGGCTTTCGTGAGCTACTTATAGAATGCATCAACAGACCGGCTTGTGTAACTAACAGTGAGTTTACGGAATTTTTGTAGATAATACATTCTGAATCAAACAAGCCTTGCGAACGCACACTAAATGTTTACTTCAATGTCTTAGTATCTCCTGGCTCTCATTCTTAAACCCTGCAAAGCAAGTTGAATTTTTTTCGCGCACACAACTGAATGGATGGTGTTCTAGTACTCACTTGAAAAAAAGTATTTTGGACCCAATATTAAGCACACGTAACTCATTTGTTGGGATCTCCACCCTGGAACAATGTCCAGGAAGTGACCACAATGTCGTCAGATATCTATCTGATGTTAATACGTCTATCAAGCCAACAATTGTATTCTACCACCCGATGAAATCCGCTGATCGTATTACCCTCTTCCCTCTGTAAAATATACTTCACTTGGAACACGTTCTTTCTCACATCTGACCAGAACGTAGCAACCGAGGAATTTCAACTTCTGTATCAATACCCTGGCTTCCAAGGAATTAAAATACGTCCATTCGTACGTACAGAAGGAAAATCCTTTCTCCGAAAGGCTGACAAACTTAAAGGGCTTAAGCCGAAGCGCAGAAAATCAGTACATTTCACTCTGTTGTTGCAAATGTGCAACATGTTTGAAAGCATAGAACTGTTCCATTTGCCACCTGACAGAACGATAATCAAATGATAAGACGGTTTATTGCAAAACCTACGTAAGCAGGTACAATACAGCCAATTCAACGTAAGGCAGTACACAATATGTGAACAAGGAAGGTGCGTGCGACTGGTTCTCACGGTCGATAAGGTGTGAAAGAGACTGAAAACGAGATAGTTTTCTTAGATGTCCGTTTACATCGACTAACAGACGGAACTGTGCAACGCAGGATTCATCGCAAGAATACATGGACAGGTCAGTACACAAACTTTCACAGTTTTGTACCCCTAAAATAGAAGAGAAATCTGGTGCACTGTCTGACTGATAGAGCATACGAAATTTGTTCAGTGGATATGTTAGATAATGAATTCGAATTCATGAAGAACGTACGTAATGACAACGGCTACCCGGAACGATTTACCACCAGAAATATGATCAGAATATCACTTAAACCTTAAGCGCATGATGTGATAAAAAGCCTGTGTTTATTCCAGTGCCGTTCAAAGACGACAATGTCGCGGAATGGCTGACAAATAAGCTCAACCAGACAGTCAGAAGGACCCATGCTACAGGTGAACTCCGCATTCAATTCTCCACACTCCCAATTCTCAGGTTTTATAACAAAGATAGACTAACAGTTCAGACCTCAGCAATGTGTATCTACTCATTCACTTGTTCCTGTGGAGCAGGTTATATTGGTCAACCATCAAGACAGCTTTCGAAACGAATTCAAGAATACCATCCATGGTGGCTAAAGCACGAAGAATCACGATCGGTCAACAGTGCTATCCTCGTTCATGTGGTTGAAAGCGGGCACCAGGTGAAAACTGATCAAGTCTTCAGAGTGTATATCGCGTGCCAGGCAACCCATCAAAAGCTGTCCGAATTAGAGCACTTTGCACTGCCGAGGCTATTGGAATCGGGTTGTTTGACCCGGTATCATGTCGTCAAAAACGGTTTATTCAGGCGCTGCATCTACCATGGCTACAAATCCATCGGATCGATGACCAACTTGTGCGTGACGTAACCGACCAATCACGCCATCACCAGTTGACCGACCAGTTACCTAGTTTCTCCGTCATAAGTCCGATCGATATATCGATCTAACTCTATTAACTCATATAATTGAACCGGCCTGAAGATGAATTATCGAAAACTTATCTTCGCATATATATCCTTATTCTCATTACGGTAATGAGCATATTTAACACGTTGAGGTAACGATACCTCAAATATAATGAAAAGGTCAGATCAATATTTTGGATCTTAATTATTTGGATTGGTGTTACAAGCTTAATGTGGTAGCGTTTCGTCGAGACCGTGTCTCGTCCTGCTCAGTTGTCTCGTTTGTCCATCGTTCCGATCCGGACTCAACCGCGTCATGCGTGCCCGTGTTTCAACCGCACCGAATCACATCCAGTTGGAGCGTTCCAATTGGCTGAGTGTGCAGATGGTGACTGCGCGCGCTGTGGAGATGGTTTTCGTGTGGACGGGCATGCGTAGTTGAGATTATGCATGATGGGCCTCATGAGGGAACGAGATGACGGCTACCTGTCCATATAAGCGGTCGACCATTTCGTTTGTAGCCCGGCTGTACGCAGTGGTGCATGCACGGCGGAATCCAATTCACCGAACGCTTCGAACACTTCAAAGCGTTCGGCTGCCACCGTGTTCGGAAACCGGTGAGATTTTACCAAGCGTTCGACGAAGGCGCGGGCCGCAGTTTCGGAAAGGAGGTCATGTGTGGGGAAAAACCCTGATTTCGATTACAACACTCCTGATGAAGGCCATCTGAGGTGGTTGAAACGTAGAGTATCACGACTTGCTCGTAACATCGCCTCATTCTCAATCGATTTACCAAAAACCTGTATCCATCACGTAAAGCTATCTATCACCGTTAAGAGATGTCATGCTATTAGAATATGTTGGAGTACCTATAGTATCGTTTTGAACTTGTAAGAGTAAGGTGGTGATTGAGATGTACCGTCCAATCGGGATCGACGTGCGACGGTGAACATCGTGTTCAACACCGACGGGAATGGGAAATGTGGGCATACAGCGTAAAGGAGACAGATTCTGTTGTTGTGCGACGTCGTATTAGGCCCCATAGGAAGACGCCGACGCGCTCAAAGTTCCATGTTTTATGGCGTCTCCGAGAGCAGTGAGGAGCCGTTGATTATCCCCAAGAAATCATAGAGGATGGCAGTATCCTTTGCCGTTTCGTGATAGGAAAATCTTAGGTTGCACTTCTAATGGCCTTGTACATCCCTGGGTTAGAACTCGTAGTCGCGATGTTGGCTGCTAAACTCGAGGTTTCTAAGGGATTAGCTCAAGTTAACCTTTGACAACATCGCACTTCGGACAGACTGTCACCGTTTTGTAACACTTGAAGAAAACCTCACGCAAGTTCGCCATACTCATAGCTGACCATGTTCACCTTATTCGCAACCGAGTCTGTCGATGGCGACACGTCCTGTTCGGGTGAAACCCAGCTTATTGACGAATCTGTAACGTCTGTACTCGTTTTGTCGGATGGACATTCACTTCAGTCCGACATCTATAGTTTGTATGAATGATCAGCAGTAAACAGTCCGTTATTCAAACTAAGAAAATGCGTGGGTCTCCAAGCTTACCAGAGTACCACAAGAATATATTACAAGATGGGTGCCCACCTTCAGTCTGTATCTTAACACAGTGATCTGTGAATAACTACGCAAAAGGCGTAGTGGTTTCTAGCAACACTTCTACACTGACAGACAGAGCCAATGGAACAACGCTACTAGTCGAAAGGGGCCTGGGCAATCTGGATCAGCTTCACTTTCTCAGTATTCTTTGTAGTTAAGTGAGGTCTCATTTGGAAATGAACTTCCAGGTATGTTCGGTCTACCTACACCAGGACACTAAGCTTCTTGAACAAGTTCAAATAGGGACCACCAAACAAATTGTAGGATTGCACAGATCTTCATATACCATGGGACTTAAGCAGATGAACACGTTTGACCTTTAGCACCGTTACCTTCGAGGTGACTTGATGCTGATTCACAAGTCTCTACTCAACCCAGCTCATCCCTGCACTCGCCTGCCCCAACTCAACGGCAAGAATAAAGCCAGAGGAAATCCTCTGAAGCCTGATAGGCAAACGCAGTAAATTGTGCTTGGGGAACAAGTACTTTGCTGAGTGACTTCCCTGTTATCGGGATACCTTATCAAAAATGATCGTCCAGACGGACTACTCAGAGGCATTTGAACGTCTACTCAACAGACACCACACCGAGGTACTGTTGTAACTGGGTCTACGACCTACGAGCGCGTCAACAGATGACAGAATAACGGTTAATGAAACGGTGGATAACGGAACGATGGTCAACGGCGATGAAAAACGGACTACGGAGTACACACGACTAATTCGTAACTTCCGGGCAAACCCAACCACCCAAGGATAACGCATGAACACAGAGAAAAGACTGGCTTCCAGACAGAGCTCTTTTTACATCACTCAGTCCAAAGACCATACGGTCTCAAACTAGATCACATTTAAAGGGTTTGTGACCAATCAGAAAACACGGTCGCAAGGTGGACCAGACAAAGATCCGGACAATACAATGATGCCTCAATTAAAAGACCAGCGTGTGGGCGGGTTACCAGGAATTGGCACAAGGCTGAGGACGCTCGTGAGGGATGAAGTAGCATATGACCATGCCGACTATGTAGGTCACTTCAAATAGTAATGAGTTGGGCCTCCCGAAAGACAAGTAAGATGGTATTTTCATGGAATTGGATTCTTCCTCGACAGGTATGCTCAGTCGATTATCACCAGTGTCAACCAAACTATATAATGTCAGGCATAAATGCTGGGTGGTTAACTAATAGTTAACGGTATATATGTACCCTTTTCCTTCACTTCTCCTGTGAATTGGATAGTGTGTTAACTGTATACTGTATCTGTCTGTTTGCTTGCAATAGTTCTGCCAGTCTTTTGGAACACTTCCTGCTTTCGATCACTTCGGTTGTTATTCCTCTCAGTCTCCAAATCAGAATCCCCTACAAGCACTCCTAACTCATTTCTGTCTATCTCCGTTTTGACGAACGCACTGTTGACTCTTCCATACTGCTATGTCAACAGCGCGCCCATTTACGGGTATTCTTATTCACGTCCCCATCCGCAAGACTGAGAAGCAAGTCATCAACAAGTTACGAACCTCCTTGATCTGCAACAAACCTGTTGAGTGATTAGATGCTTGATTAGTGTTTATAATACCTCTCGAATAGTATCAGTAAAACTATCAAAAATCTAAATAACATTAAAAGGATGTACAGACAGATTGTCATGCACATAACGTACGAATAAAGTCAGTACATGTACAACAATGATTCAGACAAAATAATACAGCGCTGGAGTCTGTGTTAGTGAAGTGTTGACTGGAATCTTGTTGATGTTGTCGTAGTGATCCATAGGGAGGAAACACTGGGAAACTCACGGATCACAGTAGCCATATCTTTTCACCAGTTCGCGAGAGGCCCGAATAAGTCAAGTTGTTTTGTGTGGACGGCCTCGATTTCTTGTCTGCCCGGGCGAAGCCGCTCTGTTCAATCATACATCATGGGTTAATGCCTGAGATAATATTGGATTTGCTTGTGTTGCGGGGTGTGTGCTTCTTGACCTTTGTGCTACTTTGACATAGAAGTCAGCCTCGTGTGCTGTTTCAATCTAATGAGGTATACCGATTAGAAGGTGGGTCCCTCCCAACCCGGTCGTGGCAGATAGGTCAGAGGGATGCGGCCAGATGAAAAGCAGTCAGCTCAGGGGTTTATATGCTACAAGACTGACTGGAAGGAGGTGCCTAGGGGGCGAGTATTCAGCAAGACTACATTTATAGTTGCGACACCACTGTTCTCTCTGTGCAGAAAGAGGGATTTAGAAAAGGTACCTTTTAACAAAGAGCACCCCAACCACTCAACGGTCGTCCGCGACCGTCAGCGTAATGGTTTGTACGATCGGAAAATCCGCGCTAAATCTCAGAAGCTCGATGTAACTTGTACTATATCTATGTCGCGCAGCAGTAGTCGGAATGCGTCGTGATTTTCTCACCCACTGCGCTCTCGGGTAGTAGTAGCCAAGTGGGTAAGATTTCCAAGTCACTGACTACGCGAGTGTCTCCTAACAATGCCCTGAATTTTATTTCCTCGCTGGTCAGACCTGTGTATCAGAGTCCCTGGGTGGAGTTCCGCAAGGAAGCTTCACGTCTTTTCGTCGTATAGGTCAAACTGTTTAATTAACAACTCACGCTGAGGTCTCACATGTCGATCTGAGATACACCTGTGTAGGCAAGACGTTCTCCGTGGGAACGCGGAATATACGTGCGCTGTCGATTCAATGCAGCACCAAACGTCCAGCATGTCGCACCACAATGGTCACCAAAGAACTGAGCCGTTACGTCCTCGATTTCGCTTGCAGTTAAGTACCGAGAAGTATGTGCTGTGTACATCCTTCACTGCATAGGTTACCCGACAGAAGATGCTCGGGTGCACAGAGTCTGTTTCGCACCCCCTTTCGAATGGGGCCGATTGGAAAGTCTATGGGAACGTGACAACTGCGATCAATTGTAGGTAATGTTCAATCTATATGAAAACAAAAATCCCCTACTACTCATGAGTAATTATGACTTTTAATCATTTAGGAGCAATGTAACTTTGAACAACGGAAGTAGTCATTCAGATATTCTGTTTGTAAAAACACAAATGTCGCCCACCCAATATACAGAGAAAAATGCGGATACTTGAACGATCAATAATTAACTGTTGTTTCACTTCATTCATACTGTCGCAAATCAACAGCGCCAATATTTTTTTACAAAAATCTTACGCCCAAAAGTGGTTTGCATCTAGTATCCTCACTGTAAGTTATCATAATACAAGGGGGTTTCTTCAGTCATGAAAAAGGCTTCACCGCCACATTCAATGGGCATTTTGGGCAACTACAACCAGAAAGTGCTCAATTCCCCTTCAGACACGATTTCCTGCCATCGCAAACCTGAAGGAATAGAACTAAGACTTGGCAAAACATGCTTACCTTGTACGAACTTAGGCTGTATCTACCTTTCCAAAACTTCATATGGCGTTCGACGCATCGAACTCCTCAGCTTGCAACAAGCCAACAAACTTCATCGACTTGTGGTATATAACGTCCTCCACCATGAGGACTTCGCCTAATTTTCTCGCGCACACGTTTGAATCAATTAAATGTGGCGTCGTTGACCTGATCAAACTTCTGATCTGATTGAAGATGGCAATCCCGACCTATACTGCTACCTTGCCAAGGTGGTCGGGCTTGTGTACTGTTTTGATCCAGCGGGCTTTGCTGACTAGGACTCTGGGCCTTCCAGGTGAAACCTTGTCAGACAGGCCAAAGCGGAGCAGTCAGACGAAAAGCAGTTACACTCATAGGATTGTATGTCGCACTACTGACCGCATAGGAGTGCTTAGGT
>LUCH01008596.1:0-10574 GCA_013368495.1 Paragonimus heterotremus | reverse complement strand
ATGGCGGAGTGTCGCAGTCAATGACGTACCTGTATCCATGCCATTTATAGTTCTTCCGCTTGGTTTTCTTTTAATAATTTTCAAACTTCTTAGTAACATTTTCTTTTAAGCTGTTCCACACTACTCATGGCTGCTATGGTGATGGTCGTGGCGGCGTTAGTTGGTAAGACAAAGAAGTTTACAAAGGCACTGTCGTCTAGAATAATGCAGCCACAGTTGGTGTTCAGTGGCGCGATAAGCACGAAAAATAAAAATGCTCGACGGCGAGCGCACTCTCGCAAGCCAAAACCCGGACACCCGGTGGAGAACCCTGGCCTTCAGATGGATTTTTTGGGGAAGGTAGCTCTTTCCACTCATTAACCATTATGAAAATAAGACTTGCATTGCATGTTTGTGGATGCGGCTTTTTTTCCGTTTATAGCCCAATTCAGTTAAAAGATTAATTGGCAGGAGTTGATGGAAATAACGTAGAGTTTGGTTGTTACTTAAAAAATCAAAACTCTCAGTCAAGTAATCTGCGCATCAGTGAACGAGTTTATTTCACAACGTTGCTGTGTGACCGATCTTTCACTATCACGGAAGCGAATGAAGGAAATCTGGTAGTCATTTTGTACAATGCGGGCTGTGATCCTTAAGGGAAAGAATGTATCTTAGATGCCTCGCTCATTGTGACTTCTGTGGATAAGTAGCAGTTTAGTTTGAACAGCTCGAAAGTGCCTCAAGGGTAAATTTGTTGCCAAAGCCGGAAGTTCCTTTTGGCAAGTGTAGTTTCGCGTCTATTGAAAAGCAACACTAGATTCAGAGTTCTATAGTTTATCTAAAGTATGTAAACCCGGGGGGACTTCTACGATCAGTCGGAGGTTATACAGGAACCACTATCAGTGCCTGATTTTTTGGCGTGTTGTTTATCCTTTTGAGTGACGCACAAACTACTCCATCCGGAGTTCTGCTCCAAATTTGACCGCTTTTCTTCAGTTGACATGGTTCTGATAGTCATTCTGGCCGGAAGTATGAACACCCGGTTTGGTCGCCTTGGTGAGGCCGAATCTCGTTTAGGTAGACGGTTTCGGTTGGGATCACATCGCTTGGACGGCGGTGGGCTACTGTTACAACTATGCACAGAGCATAGGCCAGTTTAAGAGACCACCAGTTCTAGACATCGCGTGCGTCATTATACTTAACACCATCCTGCTTCCAATCAGACCTGGTCTCAGATAGACCATATAGCTGTTAGTTATAAGTGATAGAGCTTCATTCAGGACAGTCGTTCTTACTGGAGCATATACTAAGATTCAACTCACGCATTAGTACGTTGCCGTTTCCGTTTCACTTTTGCTTGGCAAAGACCCCACGATAACGACGGCTGGCTAGAGTTTATTATGTCAGGTTTACTGTACCCTATTACTTTTGCGGCTACGCCTTAGCGCGAACAACTGATTGATTGCTGTTTTTGATAATAACGATGACTGCTTCAGTTTAGACGTATAGTCATGATAATTGTCCTAATCGAACATTTCTGCTCACGATAGGATCGTGCATCAATGCTCAACTTACTTGCGATGCATTATGGAACACAGCAACAAACACTGCGTATTCAGTTTTGGATGTATGATGCAGATATCGTTGCTCTAATTACGTCATCGGTGACGATTGTGAAGGAGTTGGAAGTAACAGCCTATCAGGATAAGTTAGTAAAATCGTCAGGTGCACCTCTATGCTCCATTCCATTGCCATCTGACAATTGTGGCCATTGTATTGTCAATCTTAAATACGATGTCTATCGGCTGGTTTCCTGGAAAACCGTTGCTCTTTACTTTTAAGATTGACGTTTGTGAATTCAGAATTCTCAGTTCACTTTCGGAGGTTTTGGTTTCAGCACCTTGCTAACAAATTCCAAAAGGCTTACACTCCACATTTCCTATCCCAATTGATAGGTTATAGCGATTGAAAATGATGTTTGACGCATCAGTTTTATTTAGGACTAAGGTTTCCATGAAAACATATCATTTTCTCAAGATCTTCGCTCTTAATTTTCGTCTTTGCCTTTGGCTTCATCAATTCAATTTTCCTTCGTTAACATCCTTGTCAGTGTTATAATTTTCGTTACTATTATTTTATCTGGTTTGCCTATTTTACCAAGGTGGATATGCAGCTACACGCAGTTTTTCATTTTTTCTTTACTAGCGGTCTCATAAGCTTGCTCGTTTATATTGTTGACATTATCTTTTGTTTTCTTGCCTCCAGTAACTCGGTTCATTGCACAACTGCAACAACTAACTCCGTCAATCCTAATTCCTGTTCCTTCTTGATGGACGCTTCTATCCTTGGCAACCAATCATCGTCCGCGATGCATGCATCTCATATTCCAACACCCAGTCTTCGTACCAATGCAACGGTTGAGCAGTCCATCTTTGGAGCTCCTTTTTTACCCTCACAAAGTCCATCTGGCTCGCGCGTTCTGATACAAAGACCGTCCAATCCCGCTCAAGTGACCCAGTCCGCTAACTCTGCTGGTGTTGAGCCGTCTTCTCTGACTTCGGTTTGTGCATCCTCCAAAAATGCAGATCTTTCTCCTTCTGCGAGTACGCACATAATGTCTAAGACAGGTTCCTTTGTGTCGGATGCATTCAACACCTTCCACAACTTGAATTCACCAAAGTGTAAGTTGCATCGACGTTGTCGCCGTACTCTCGTGAGGTACATTTTACTCGATTAAGGTCTCCACGACGAAATACTTTACTTTCTAAGTGTCAGGATTGTCACATCATTATGTATGTAGCAAATGCGTAGCGGTTCTCAATTTTAGCAGTAGATTCTACCTTAATCTGGATGATCAGATAGCATAAATCTCATGTTTGCAGTAAAATTCGCGTGTACATAGAAATCATTGGAATGGTCTTTCCTTTCACTAACGAACGAAGTATCTATTTTGTTTTTCTTCATCTATCGAATACATTCTTGATTTTTTTTTCTACGCTGTACGAAGATACCCTAGTAGTTCGATGTACATTAGTTCATCCCATGAGTTGTCTCCGAGTGAATACCACCCCATCATAATTTTCCCTATCTTCAGTATGTTTTTCTATCGAAATCATTGGAGCTGCTCCCTATACAGGCTACCTTCCAAAGACCACTCGGTCCATCAACGTTGAATGTGGAAATAGTTTCTTGTTGTCGTGGTGATGACAGTCTGAAAGAAGGTCACTTGCTTCATGGCTCCAACGCGTTTACTAAAACGATCCTGGCAGCAAGTAGGACAAAGCACCGTAACAAAACGGAGGAACGATATTCTACTCGATCTGACTACTCCTTAAATGATTGTAAACCAATGATAACGAATTGAAATTCACACTGTCCTGCATGTCACTGTCGGGAGGACGATAACTTCTGGTACTTCCCGGTCGTTTATACCGCGGAAGTGGGGTTGACTTGAGGAACTCCATCCCGAGTCTCTGACTCAAAAGTCTGACCTGCGAGACAACAGGATATAGGGTTTTCTTGTGAGACCCTACCCGAAGCCAATGACTCAAGAGTTTGACTCACTTGGCAGTGAGAGGCTTGCCTAGCCCGTGGGCGCAGTGAATAAGACATTGATGCCTCATTCTGAGCACTGCTGCGCGCAGTAGGTGTACTCGAAGCTACATCAGGCTTTTGGGTGATACAAAATGTTTTTCGACCATATTGGATAATACGCCGGCGATCACGGTCAACCATTGTGCGATCGGAGTGCTCTTTGCTTGAGGGTATCTTTTCTAACCCTCTTCTTCCTGATTCGGAAGACAACAGTGCCGGAACTATAAAAATAGTTCTGCTGCATGCTCATAGGATCGTGTCTCGCTATCTGAGCTCCCCTACGCGGTCAGTAGTGCGATATACAATCCTGTGAGTGTAACTGCTTTTCGTCCGACTGCTCCCCTTTGATCTGCCTGACAAGGTTGCACCTGGAAGGACCGGAGTCCTAGTTAGCATAGCCCGCCGGATCAAAACAGTACACAAGTCCGACCACCTCGCCAAGGTAACAACATAGGTCAAGGGTAACAGCATAGATCGAGCTAGTTTGTACGGAATGCGTTTCACACCATCAAAGTGCAGTGTTGGTTCAAGACTGGAGCATTCTCACTCCTACTTCCTTTACTGCAGGTAATCCACTTGAGACTGTGAACAGTTTCACATACTTGAGTAGCACTATCCCGTTAACTTGTAATATTGCTGATGAGATATCAGCGAGGACTGCATAAGCACGAGTTACCTTTGCCAAACTGTGTCATCTGTGGCGTGGAAAAGACGTCCGCTTGTCGCTGAAAGGAAGGGTATATAATGCCCGTGTGCGTTCCATTTTGTTTTATGGTTTAGAAACGTGATCTGTTCGCTAGGAAGGTATCGACAGGCTTGCTGTGTTTGACCATCGTTGTCTCCACCAATTAGCCCACATTAAATGGACTGATGGTGTGAGGAATGTGACCGTTCGCCGACGCGTATTCCGGAATGCTCGGGACGCGCGATCAATTGGTCAACTACTCACGTTGCACAGCTTGCGATGGTTGGGTCATGTACTCTGTTTGCCATCTGATCGTTTACCTTACCGGGTATTATATATTGAGACCACCGACATTTGGATGAAACCACATGGTGGTCAGGCAACAACGTGGTCACAACATATGAAGACCCTGACTGTTCTACTGGGCAAAGTGGGTAGGTGTCATTTGGTTGGCTGGGGTCCTTGTGATTACTCAGACCGCTGGTTAGAGAGGCTATCCGAGATGGCGGAGTGTCGCAGTCAATGACGTACCTGTATCCATGCCATTTATAGTTCTTCCGCTTGGTTTTCTTTTAATAATTTTCAAACTTCTTAGTAGTGTTTACTTCCGGGATATTCCACGTCACTGTTGAGGTGAGCGGCGGCCCGAGCCCTAGTACCTTTTGGTCAGGCTCATGGCTGCTATGTTGATGATGACACTGTCCTGCAAAGCGGATTGCTTGTGATATTTGCAACTGGTCGCAGTTGTCTCATCTGTGAAAGGTGCCCATGTTAGTGTACTTCTGCCTGGCCTAGTTGTGGTCACCGCCGGACAGGTTAGAACCCATGTCGTCAACGCCTCGCCTGCGAATCTCACAAACAAGTATTTCAGACACGATTTATTGAATCTATTTTACTGGGATGGTTCTAGCGGGCGCTCTCATTGCATCGTGTCTTCTGAAGTGTGGCTCATGTCCATCCAGTTCTTCGACTGCAGTTACTGGTGATTCTCTGTGTCTGTGTAACGAGCGTTAACGTGTCAGACACTTTGTCCGCGTATGAGATGCGTCTTAAACTGTACTGCTATCCATTAACCAGATGTTAATGTTTTGCTCGTTGTGAGTAAACTGAAAGGGTTCGATCGAATTGGAACGTTTACCTACATTAAGTAATTCCGGGCAAGAAGGATGTAATGGAAGATCTTCAGTCAGTCTGGCAATGTGCGCCGCGTTTTGCTCAAATTGATGACGTTGGAAGTGAAACTAATACATCTGACGTTGAATGAAAGTCGATCTCATGAGATATCCTGCGTGCTTTTCGTCTATTAAAATTCTTTCTGCAATGGGCATATTTTCCAAACAAAGACCGCCTCTCATTTTTTCCTATTATGACTTCGAAAAGATGGAACTAGTGCCTTTTTTATCTACTCGAAATGGATTTATCTGTGCCCGATGATTGTTAAGGTAATCATTAAATCTATCTTCCGATTTATGGACTTAACCGATTGTGTCGTGCATATTGGCGACAATATCGTGCAGTTCCTTTTTGTGTTAGTTCCGAAAACTAACCAGACTTTTATTGCAGTCGATGTCTCGTTACGTGTTAGACACTAGATACTGACTTCTCCTAACCTATCACAGCCGAGCTCAGGCCCATCGGTTACAAAGAGTATTAGGCTTCGATGCGAATGTTCCAGTGGTACAGTCAATAGAGTAAGTTTGTAGTTTTTCATAACTGGTGATGATCCACATGGGTTTTGTAACCGCCTCGAACGTGAAGTTCCCTTAATAGCGAAGAAATTCCAACCGTGTGGACTTCGCAAGATACCGGTCTATCTCGAGAAATTTAGAAGACAGTTATGGAATTAGTTAGAGGGTACTGTGATTGGAGAGATGAATAATGCCTGGTTTATGTGTTAAAGAAAGCAAACGGAATGAGTCAGTTCTTGTTATGACCCGCTGGTCAAACGACAATCAGAATGTCTAGCACACGACAATACAAATCACGAAACGTAGCACTGAGCTTGGCAATACCCGGAAAACCCCAGAACAACACAGAAGACCGTGACCTTTAGCAGAGATTGTATTTGCTCTCAAACCAAAGGTAACAATGCAGACGAGCGTCTGCATATATATAGCCTTTTTATGGCCTTGAAGAATCCCACTTGAATTGGTGCATTAAAAGTGGGATGGGCCAATCACAGGCGCCGGAGAAACGTGCGCCAAAATTGAGTTTCGGCACGTTGTGGCGCGAAAAAGTGGGATTCAAAATCTCAATTTATTTTTCGATAATATCTCGAAAAATAAATCATTTTAGGGGAAAATAGACATTCCCCAACAGTTCTGCATAAACTTTCGACATTTGAATGAAATAACACGCCACTAATTAGTGTTGGTGTCATCGATGGCGGACATTTTTGATAGGTTATAGCGCTTGGGGTTATTCACTTTGGTTTTCTTGCATTAGCAAGTATCCGTCAAATAAGAAACTCGCAAAAAAAGATACTTGCAACAGTGACTGAATACTACCAGTTCCACCATATGTTTTTCAGTCTATCTACATTCTATCCTGATGATAAACTTCCTGAAAGGGTTGGTCACTACAGCTATGTATTGAGCTGCCATTGTGAATGAAAGCCAGCTAAAGCCAGATTGTGAGGTTTGTACAGGATGCTACTGGCGTTACAACTCATGAGCACATCAGTGTTGCTTTCGGGCGATAGAGTTAGCCAGCGGAAGCTAAATCCATTGTCCAAGATATTTATGTGGATCACTGTCCAACTCCTAAGTGGATGTTCAGTCAATTTGTGGGTCGATTCATAAAGAATTGTGTGTGTAGTGTGCGATATTACAACAAAACAGGAGCTCCAGAGGAACGGGTATGCCCAGTGAGATGTAATGAAAGCTGCATCATGCTTCTGAGAAGTAGTGGGTTTTTTTCGGCCGTTCAGGATAATACATTGATGACCATGGTAAACCGTTGAGCGCCCGGAGTGCTCCTTGCTTGATTGTAATTTTTTAACCACCTCTCAGTATGCGAAAGACAGCAGTGTTACAACCATGCACACTTCTGTTGTATCATCACAGGTTCACGTGTCGCTGCTTAATCAACACCACTTAATGAATAGTGCGACAAATAAACCTATGAACAAAAAAGCTTCGTCACGATGCTCCCCTCCGTTCTGTCTGACATGATATGACCTCACAGGATTCAGGCCTAGTCACCACAGCCTTCTGGATCAAACAGCGTACAAGCCTGACCACCACGCCAAGGTAGCAGAAAAGGTTCGAAACTAGCACAAGGTTGGTGGCATCCGCTTCGCATTAGGCTGTCACAATGATCGAAGCCAAAAGACGCCTGCGCTGAGCACTCACCACAAGGGGCTAGCGCTGCACCACTTGTGGTTCCACTCATACGCCACGTATCCAGTGTAAACTCAAAGGATTAAGATCAGGAAGCTTGTGAGTAGAGACCTCTGTAGTCCAGCCAGCCAGTGCTGGTTAGCCACTTTGTGGGTTAGTATGGGAGTGAAAAATGAGAGGGCTATTACTGTGAGATATAAACTGGTGAGAAACATCGAAAATTTAAGACAGGAAGTAGTTCAATATAGCAGTACGTGTTATTGCACCCTAAGTAGGAGAACGAAGAGAAGCAAAAATGTAAAATTCAACCGAAGTACAAACAAGACATTTCTCATACTATACATCAACAAAGCTGAAGAAAAGATGGATGGAAGGTCACAAGTACTCAGGTTTGGAAAAAGGACAGTGAGTGGTTTAACAAACGACCGCGGTAGTTGGTTGATAAGAACAAAGATAACCGATATAACTAAGTTCAGCTTGATGTACTTGCCGGCTCCTCGCTGACAATGTACTCTGTACACGTTGGTAATCTAACAATCCGAGACGGCCAGCGTATTCGCGGCCACATTCATCGCAGTTTTATATAGTCCTGTCACAACCACTCATAGCATGTATAGTTACTTTGCGTACTGTGCTCTTCGATTCAAGGCCGTGCAGCCGTCGCTCATTGGACCTTTGGGCACACTCTCGGATCGTATTCCTCTAGACGGTCCGGTTCAAGCCTTTGTCCTCCCAAGTTCTAAGCTCGATTTTACAGTACGAACGAAGTGTTTGGATAACATTCTGCTCACTAGAAGTTCGCTTACATACTTCCAGTCACGCCTTCGTCTCCGAGCTCACAATAAGCAGGTGAACTTTCTTAGATATCTAAACTTACTGGGAGCCTTCCCGAATATCTCAGTACAGGGAACCAAACTCACGGTGAAATCCATACGTAGGGTGCACAGTGGCTGGTTACGTTCAAACCAGTGTTCGTGGGGCTGTCCACTGTCGAACGTCAATCGTATCGCGACTCGCCCGAAATCTACACTACTCTTCGTGCACATTAGTCTCCACGACGTTAATGCAGTCAATGAGAACGGTGGTCGTCTGCTCCACCTGTGTGCCACTCACAAGTTGGTTATCCGAAAACATCTGATTCGAACTGGATGCTAGCTATAACGGCAAGTGCACTCATCCACGAAGTGGTTGTCATCATTTCTTGGACCACGTAATCGTGCGCTATCCTCGAACTACTGAACCAGCCGCCTACCATCAATTAATTGACCTTGAGTAGCTTGCCACTTGATGTCAAAGCTTCATGCTCTCAGTTCAGGTTTCGTAGAGATGCTGAGGGTTATTGGATAACTACAAAATGCAAGAAGCTGCTGTAGATTAATACTCCTCTGGAGCAGTGTGAATTTTTCGCCAGTTTATATCTTATGGTAAAACAACCTTCTCATTTTTCACTTTCATACTAACCCACAAACTGGCTAACCAGCACTGGCTGGCTGGACCACAAAAGCCTCTACTCACAAGCTTCCTGATCTTAATCCTTTGAGTTTACACTGGATACGTGGTGTGTGAGTGGAACCACAAGTGGTGCAGCGTTAGCTTCTTATGTTGAGTGTTCGGCACAGGCGTCTTTTGGCTTCGATCATTGTGACAGCCTAATGCGAAGCGGATGCCACGAACCATGTTTGTTTGTTTTCGTGTACATATGTTGTTTAAAGCCTAATCCTTTTTGATCAAAACACGTGAAATGCGCAATGCTTGTGCTATTGTATCTGTTTACATGGCGTTGATAACCACTGAATTTTGCAATTTCTTTCCTCGCAGCTACTTCGTCCCCTCTCTTTTACACCTTTTATGTCTTCACTGGCAGTCGTAGCTTTCTTTCAGCTAGTTTTGATAGGAACCCTGATTTTATAATTCCCCACTTTATCCTCGATACGCAGCAATGGTTTCGGGAGCTTTTTACGCGCTTTCTCTACTCGATATGCTCAATTTTCGACGCTAACCTTTTGGTACTAGCTCTTAGGGAACCGCACTTTTTCACTCCAAAACAGTCTCCCTCGAGATACGGATTTCGCACAATCAGAATGAGCAGAAATTTACAGATCATTCCGGAGGTGACCGTTATATTTCAGCCTACTCAACCCTTCTTCCACCACATTCATCGGTGGCTTAGTGATTTTAACTACTATTTTTAGACATTTGTAATTTTTGAATGTCCGTAGATCACTATTGTTATGACTCTCTGAAAGAGGAAGATAACAATGAACGTAAGACCACGAGCAGTATCTCTATTACGAACGGAACGCAACGAAGTTGCAATATAATACGGAAACCAGAGCGCAAATATTAGAACCAAAACCTTGCAACTTAGGACTCTCTAACAAATAAACAAAAAGACGGCCTTCAAACGAGCTCTTTTTGCTACTCAGTCCGAAAACGAAATAGTGGTCGTGAGACTAAGCCTATCAGTGGACCAGTCAGCGGCAAGCACCAAACTCGAAGTTTGAAGAAGACAGCGGGCATTAAAATCCCGAAATTCTCAAAGGGAGTGCCATTTTCCAATGTGTACGCTTCGTATAAATACCCCTTTCTTCTTGTTACAGACGTCTTATGGACAACTGTCTCGGGCGTTAATCACTTTTAGTGGTGTTTGTCAGGGGTGTCCGATTTCCCCCTTCCTGTTCAATTTTGTCATGAACGACATTCTGGAGAGTGCACTTCGAGATGACAGTGGGCTTGGTGTTGAGCTTCTTCCTGGTGCTCGGTTGACCGATTTGGAGTATGCGGACGACATTGTTTTACTTAGCCCCTCTGCCGAAGACATGCAGACCACAGTGAACAGGTTGAGTGACCGAGCTGGTTTATATGGAATGCGTTTCGCACCATCGAATTGCAGTGTTGCTTCAAGACTGGGGCATTCTCACTCCTACTTCCTTTACTGCAGGTAATCCGCTTGAGACTGTGAACAGTTTCACATA
>LUCH01008595.1:4832-20301 GCA_013368495.1 Paragonimus heterotremus | reverse complement strand
CATGAAATTCGTAATGCGAGAAGAAACCGCTTCACAGACTGCACGTTTCGCTAAGCTGGGTCTATCATGCTGATACATACGCTCACCGTAAGTGGGTAAATGACCACACGGCAATAACGGGTTGGTGGGCACATGAATGTACACCTGCTTTATCTTACTGTTGCTGACGGAGTGTCCGGTGCTATAAACATCGTTACATCATTGAAGAGATCAGTTCATGTATTAAATAAGCCGTCGCACCGATGGTCCTACCAACTTCGTAACACTCGACTGTTCATAACTCTCCGGATCGATGATCCTGTGTTCAGCAGTCGTCGAACGGAATACAGTTCGACAGATTGAACACGGAACAGGTAGTCCTCATAGTTTGGGGATGTTAGGTTAGAACTGTCTCAGGCTAGACTAATAGCGAATTTTTATATGGGTGTTCTCAAACGTTCCACATCACTGTTGCGTCTAGAGGCGGCCCGAGCTGCAGTATTTTCGATCTGGCTCAACACCATTGTGAGTAAATAGGTACTTTGATGTAGATTGAACATCACCCACAATTGATCGCAGCTGTCGCATTCCCATAGACTTTCCAGTCGGCCCCTTTAGAACAGCAGAAGCACTAGACTCGAGTTCCGCTCTCATTAGAGCTCGTCAGTAGTGCATATCCTTGCCACTGCCGGGACTAGAACTTCGGCGACGCTTTCGTGAGGCAACCGTGTTGACCACTGTGCCATTGACCTCACATTAAGCGCGACCAAATTATCATAAGTGAACACTCAACCATTTTCGCTTGTGAGTAATGATCAAGTTGCTCGATCGCCTCGAGAGGAGACACAGTAACTGTCCTGTTAACTCCAATCGATGACCCCTTGACTAGGACTTCTCTCCAAGTTGAAATCACAGAATTCATTAAGTTGTTGAGCAGTATTTTGATTACTGATGAATAGTAGGGGGTTTTGGTTTTCATATAGATTTAACATCACTCACAATTGATCGCAGCCGTCGCATTCCCATTGAAAGGGGCCGACTGGAACGTCTGTGGGAATGCGACAGCTACGATCAATTGTGGATGATGCTCAGTCTGTATGAAAACTAAAATCCCCTACTACTCATCAGAAATACTGTAATCTGATTCTTCTGTATTCACCAGTGTTCTTTGTTATATCTACCTGCGTTGCAACTCGATATTCGCGTTCGATGCAGCCACCCTGTCAAACCTGGTCCGCCATGTTCTTCAATCATGGGTTCATATAATCTCATATTTCGATTTATTTTCATGTACAGTCTACATCAGTCGCCTCTGTATAACTGTACACCACTTGTATACATTGACTCGAACTAACAATACTCATCTAGTGCTCACGTGTTGTCTCTTTGATATTTCTGCTCATCCTAGGTCGGAGTTGCTTATAGTGTGCCACTCGGTGACTTAATTTGGAGTTTACTGTTTCTGTACTTATCTTTTCATAGGGTTAGTCCTCTACAGGTTTCAGATCGAGTGTCCAACATATACCCAAAATGGTTTATTCCCAAAATTAGTTTCCTGCAGCATCGTTTGTAAAATCGTGATTTCATTAGGTGCGTATTCAATATGCCAGTCCAACTCGTCACCTTGTATTGCATGCAACAAGTATCAAATCACCGAATTTCATATAGTCCAAAAGTTATTATTCGAAGCCTCCCCGTTTACTGTGCTAGTGCGTCTGTAGGCTAGGGCCACAAAACTCTAACTGTTAACCCGCTCATTGTTCAGCTTACCACAGTGTATCTTGTTTGATTATTGTTGATCCTAGCGACATCTGCCTTAATGGTAGGGGATCTACTGGTCGTTACAACGTCATCCGAACAGCAAAATGTTATCTGTCAATTTGCTCTGCGGGCTGGTCATTTCAGTTGTCACCAGTTTTATACTCCTGGTGCCCCGTTAGCAATATATTTAGATATAAGTTCACATGTCCCTTGCCCTCTTAAAGTTGTGCAGTAATCTTTTCACCCACGTCGAGTGCACTTACTAATGTGTAGTTGACGAAACTTGGCAAACATGCCGTTTGTGGACCGATCACTTAGGTCAATTTCTTCACATCATTACCTTCTTGTGTTAATTGTGAATTGTCTAATATTATTACCGTGACTGGCCGGCGTGTTGCCGACTGGCTCTGTTTCTATATCACATTCTACTGCACCAAAACAGTATGTGACGCTTCCTTTTGTCCGCTTTATCATCCTTCCTTTGATATTTTTCCAGTCTTAAAGGCACGAGTTGCGTTTGCCAAACTGCATCATCTGTGGCGTCGAAAAGACGTTAGGTTGTCGCTGAATTAAAGAGTATATAATCCTTGTGTATGTTCTGTTTTGCTCTATGGTTTGGAAACGTGGCCTGTTTGCAGAGAAGATATAAACAGACTTGTTGTATTTGACCATCGTCGTCTTTGCCAATTGGCCCATATTAAGTGGACCGATTGCGTGAGCAACACGGCCGTTCTGCGGCTCGTATTCCGGAACGCTGGAGGTGCGCGGTCAGTTGGTCAACTTCTCTCGGTGCATAGTTTGCGATTGTTAGGTCACGTACTCCGTATGTCATCTGATCGTTTACCGTACCGACCATTATATACTGAGGCCACCAACAGTTGGGTAAAATCACATGGTGATCAAGCAACAGCATGGTCACGAATTATGAAGACCCTGACTGCTCCACTGAGCAGACTGGGTATGTGTCGCTTGCCTGGATGGGGTCTTCGTGATCACTCCAATCGCTGGTTGAAGACGCTGTCTGAGATGGCGGTGTGTCGCAGTCAATGGCCTACCTGCATGCATACCATTTCTACATTTTCCGTTTAGACTTATTAATTTTCAAACTTCTTAGCGACGTTTTCTTCTAGGATATCCCAAGTTACTGTTGAAGTGAGCAGCAGGCCGAGCCACAGTACCTTTGAGTCAGGCTCATGACTGCTATGACGCTGATGATTCTTGTTTTTCGACAAACTAGTGACTCATCTCATGTGCTATCGGCGAGGGAAGTCATAACCAAAACGTTGATGGGCAAAACATCAAAATTTCATTTTTGCCCGATTGACTTTTAATGTTCGAGCACTTAGATAGGTCAACGATCAGTTCTTGCATATACGTTGAGAACACTCGCTATCCATATCTGATGTACTGCTAAAACGCGACCTCAGGATTCTTTCACAGTCTTACATCTTGAAGTTCAATCCGTCGTTCCATCATGCGTGTGCAATGGGCGCTCGTCTTGAGATCCTGTAGCTCAAGCTGTTGTTGAAATTGTCCTATGTGCGTACTCAGAGAAGACACTGCGTGACTGGGTACTGGTCAACCACCTTTGTATTGTCAGACTCGAAGTTACAGTCTAGGATTGCCTATCTTGTTGCGATGTCTGTTCTCACTGACTGTAGTCCGGATGCAGTCAACTATGACGTTTATCGCCAGGTCTATTGTTCTAAACGGTTGACGGCTTCCGTTTCGAAGTTACCAGTCACAGTGGCCAAAGCCAAATGATACCTGTGCATAATATTTCACCACTTGCACTATGCGACTTTTCGTTCCACTGACACTCCACGTATCTAATCTAAACCAGAAAGAATAAGACCAGGAGGCATGTGAATGGAGGCCCTTGTGGTACTGCTGATTAGCCAGATGGTAGACTAATGTGAAAGTGAAACCTCTGTTTCTCAGAAACGAAACAATAAATCTAGGCTGGAAAAAAAAATGTCAAAATTCTAAGGCGAGAAGTAGTTCGATATAAAGGTACATACTGTTGCCTGCTAGACATGGTAAGGAAGCAAGACAATAATTTAAGGTTGGACCGAAAAACAAAAACAAGAAATTCGTCATACAGTACACTAAAGCTGAAAAAGAGTACAGATAGAAGGCCAGTGTGATCCAGGTTTCTGCAAAGGAGTGTGGATGATTTGTCAAGCGACGACAGCCGTTGGCTGATAAGAGCGAAAAAATGGGTATAACAAACAACCCGTTTGCGCCTAATGTATTGATCATCTTTTCGCCGACAGTACACTATCAGTACGTTGTTGACTCAGCAATCCCAGACGGCCGGTGCCTTCGTCACAACACCATACACCCATTCCGCCGTGGCTTTTGGTGCATATGGTTCGTTTACGCACCGCTTGTTCGAATTAACGACCGCGTAGCTGTCGCCTGTTGAGCTTTCTGACGCCCATCCGAGCCGTTTTGTTCAGGGCTGGGTCCTCTCAGGGTCTAAAATGAATATTTCAACGCGGAAGACTTACATGGGTAACATCCCGGTATCACAGCTCCTGACCACCAAGAATTCGGTTACCTGCTTTCAGTTTCCTGTACAGCAGCTGCTTCGGGATCCGATCGTTTCCTGTCCTACGGACGTGACCCAGTCAGCAAAGCTGACTGCGAATCAGGATGGCTTCAATCCAGTCCGGGTCCGCTCACCAAAGTCTCTCAGTGGTCGGAACCGCATCCGAACACCGAATAACCAAGAAGGGTCTTAAACATCGCAGACAGAAGCGCCCCTAACACCACACTCCGTTAATACAATGCTCAAGTCTCACTGACATATGACAGCGCGAACACACATGCGCCGTAGACAAGCAGCTTTATTTTCACCTTCAGGTTGCGGTTCTTCCAAACGCGTCTTTCAGGACTTCGGAAGGCAGCTGCACGAGCTCGCGGCCCACTGGCAGGTCTGTCGACAAATTGCTACCCAATTAACAGAAATCTTTGCAGTAATTCACGATATCTATTGATGCGGAGTCCATTTGCAAGCACAACAACTTCCGGAGGTGATTGGAAGAAAGTGTCCCACGCGTATTGATATCCACACCTACTTTGGATGCCGTAGTCGCGAAATCCGTGGCCATTTGTTGAGATTTCTCTTTGCCGTATACAACTTGCGCAATATCACCTGCAAGCAATAACGTGCAGTTTGACGAATTATGTGGCCGACTTGGAACGCCTAAACATCTATTAGTCAGCAATAGGCCATCCTTGCAGTATTCGATTTGAACAATCTCCTCGTCAAACGTGAACACAACCTTGGCTCATGCCATTGACAATGTTTAAATTACCACAGGTCGATCCACACGATTGCACCTTCGCCTTCGTACTCACGTGAAACATTTTAATTGAATTGACGAACTTACTCGAACATCCAGACTTTCCATGTACTGTCCACAGTGCTTCACGCCTCACGGAATCAAATTCTGGTGAAATATACTTCGAGGGCATACTACAATCACAGTATTTCTCCTGGATCTGTCGAGCATTGAACAACCTGTCGATCGTCCTGCGACTCGCCCGTAATCCGCATCGCTCCCCGGGAAAATTGGTCTTTAGCCCTTCCACATTGAGTCGGTTCAGTGGGACTCTTGCTAGCACCATTCCGGCGCAGCTGAATAAACGGATACCCCGTGCTGTTCTTGCTATCCCTACCTTTAAACAAAGGCACTACAAGGACATCCTTGAACTCTTGAGGGACTGCTTCAGGCTTCCAGATGGAGTGAACCAACTGGCACATAGCACGTCTCAAAAATTATCCGTCGTGTTTCAGAAGTTCCTCTGGTAACCCGTCTTTGTCTGCAGCCTTTCAGTTTCGCAGTCCAGTAGCTGTCTGTACCTCTGCTAAACCTGGAGCAATAGCACCTGACGCTTTGACATCGTGTTGTGGCGTGCTGTTCAGTACCACCCGCTCTGGTAGTAAGTTAACAGTGGACTGAATGGATTTGCCAAAAATCGTTTTCAGCCAACGACAGAATTTCTTGGTTAGTCATCTTTCTATCCGCCAAGCCGTTCGGTGAGTTGACGACGAACACTCTGGAACGTGGCTCTTTTTTCTTCATTGTTTGGATCCATTGTAGAAACAGTAAACACCTTATTCTTCCCTCGTATCATGTTGGATATAACCGCCCAGGTGTTTCTGGCGCTGGATGCCGTTCGTTTCAATGGATGCTGTGATCTGTCCCTTCATGTTTCCACATATCGTCAGGAGTAGTGGATACTGGACGGCCTATGAGACGAACAACTACCCGCTGAAACAGTGTCCTTGTCTTTGAGTTATTCAGCCTCCGGCTATTCAATGTTCGCCTCTTTCGGGATAGTTTGAAACAAACAAGTTCCCAGACATCAATAAACATCTTCACTTTGATCAGTCTTTGATCGGTGCTACACTAAACCCTGCGCTTCATCCCCATGATACTCCCTGGATGTTGCACGATCACATAGTAAAGCCAATAGTGATTGAGTCCATGTCCTAATATCGCTCGCGTACAGCTGGATTCTGACGTATGTGATGACCAACTAGTGTGTGGAACAAGTGGAACAGATAGTCACCGCTCTGATTGATTGCACCAAGGCCGAGGTCTGACGACTCTCAATCAGGCTGCTGAATCGCATCCAACTTGCGACAGAAGCAAACAGTCACACTCACCAGTGTCAAGTAGTTTGTTGCGGACATCTGATCATAAAACTGGCTCTTTTATCATTGGTGTGAAACATGGTTGGACTATAAACACTTAGAAATGCAGCTGGCTTACCTCGATGATTCGTAGGCACATGAACACGATTCGATTGCTGATGCCCTGCGGTTCGCCTTTTATCAACGAATTAATGCATCCAATCACTACGAGACAAGCATCGTGCTCCCGAGCAACTTCTGTCTGGTAACCTACCCAGTAGTAATGAGTGTACTCAGCACTTGTTTTTCGGAGCTGACCTTGGTCTGCAAGCCGAGTCTCATTCAAATCTGCAACCTTGATGCCGTAACGTCTCAGTTCCATGATGATCAGTGCGGTACGGCGTTTCGGCTTCGTCGTGCCGCATCGATCCAGCACCATCTGTATATTCCATGTCCTTACGAACAACGTCCCGCGTTTGGGGGCATGTTTCAGACTGACGTATGTAACCTCGAATTGAGTCTCTGACTGAACAGTTTGACCTGTGGAATAAACGTTTTTTGGGGGTAACTCACCTGAAGCCTCTGACTTCAAAGCCTGACCAGGAGACAACAACGGACTCTGCTGGAGCCAGTGACTCAAAAGTCCGCTCACTTGGTAGTGAGGGGCTAACCCAGTCCGGGGGTACAGTGAATAAGACGTTGACGACTCATTCCGATTGTTGCTACGCGCAGCAGATGTATTGTAAACTACATCACGCCTCTGAGAGTTAGTGTGTGTTCTTTAGGCTTACAGAGTGATACGTCAGTATTCACAGTCAAACTTTGGGTGATTGGAGTACTCTGTTTGGGAGTACCTTTTGCAATCCCCTTCTGTACAAGGAAGGCGGCAATACTGTCACCACAAATACAGTTCTTTTGTGAACTATGTGGTCCGTGCCTCATTGTCTAAGCACCCTTATTCAGTTGGTAATGTGGCATAGTAACACATGAGCCTAACTGCTTTTTGTGTGACTGCCTTCCTTTGGCATATCTGTCATGGTTGAATCTGAAGGGATCAAAATCCTATTCTGCATAGCCCTCTGGATTAAAACAGCCTTATCACCACGCCGATTTAAAACCCTACGTGGCATATGAACATCCTGAACTGCTGTGCGATCTCTGACATTGTTAGGTTTACAGCAACATGTTGTCGACCTTCAGCATTTCAAGTGGAGTACGACAAGTGTTTCCAGTCTCCTTTTCCCACTCAGTTTTGCGGTAGACGAGATGCTGAAGTTCCCTCTGATAGGTTGTGAATACGATAGAATGGAAATGGTCTCAGGCACTTTATTCCAGGACCCAGAATCTGCAGACAGGGAGAGTTTGTGAGATGCTCTGAATATTTTAGAGGCTTCAGTTTCTAAGTTTGGTGTGACCTAGATGTTAGCTGCTTTTGCGGGATTGACAGGACCCTGCGCCTATTGATGTTCTTTTTCTTGTGAGCCGTTTTTGGTTGTCGAGGCGTGAGTGGAGCTTGGTAGTTGTACGATCGCCACTGAACTGTTCGACGCGATCATAGGTCGTATAGCTAAGGGTTGTCGTCGTACGCCGTGTGTGGCGCCGATTGTGTAAGTCCATTCTGCGAGTGATCTCATGTGCGGCTGTGAGACCTGGTCTGTCCGCCTGGAGGATGTTCACAAGGCATTCGTTTTCGAACATGAGTGGTGTGTGTTGGGATCACCGTGTCAACAGTGACAAAGTTGATAGACATGTCTTCGGGACGGATAAACCTCGTCGACCTTTGAGTTTGATAATCTCCTCTCGGGATTCGTCAGCTTGGCCAAATCTTACGAATCCCAGCTTACCACATATCACGCCGTACCTTGTTTGTGAGTAGTGAGTTGTGCTGGAAGCGGTAGTCTGGTGGTGAGTGTATGACTTCGTTTTGGGATATGAAGACTGATACCAAACTTTGCTTCCTTATGAGATGACATTCATAGGAGAGTGAACATCTCTGGTTGAATACACTGTCTGATATTGCGAAAGGTAGAAGTAAATTGTGCCTATGTTGTGAATCTGTGTGTGCACCGGCGTAATGTTTTTCCTTCTTCATCTTACACAACCTTTATTTTTCCTCTATACTGTTACAAGTTTGCCACTTCGTGTGGTCATTTCTGTGTTAATTGTATTCCATTCCATGTATGTCATGGGACTGTTGTCTTTTTCTTTGCATAAAGTTGCCTTCTCCTTTGCGTCATCCCGCTACTTCTAGCAACATATGGTCCAAAACTGACCGTTTGTTGCTTCAAAATTACTGTCCTTAAAAAATATCAAAAGAAACTACCGGGTTTTTTTTCTGGATAGCTTGATTCCTCAAACATGGCTGAGAGACATAACGAATTATAATTCCGCGGTCTGATTGTTTTCGTTTTGATCCTAATGGATGTAGTAGCCCGTGCCTTCCAGATTGGAAAACGACTCTTTTTCTACTAATTGTTGGTTAGAAAATGAGACTTGATTAATTCATTTCACGCTTGTGGATTCGAGCCCCAGTTGTATCAACTGATTCTTTCTAGAATTGGGATTCCTAGCAGTATTTCGTTCGTACGTGACCTTGCATATCACTTGTCGGAAAGCACCTTGTGATGTATGAACTGGAAATGAATTTCCTGGCGAATAACATTCAGTCGTCGGTGGTCTGTTTGGTTTTGTCTGAAGCCCTCTAGCACATGCTGTGAATCCACCACACTGATGTCTGTTGCCTGTGAGTGCTTACCCGTGTTTCAAATTTATTCACTGTGATGACATTTCGAAAGCTACTGATTTTCAGAAGATCCGAGAAGAGTAAACGTGACAGCATAGTTCGATTGTAATACGAGGGGGAGTCAAAAAGTTATGCCATTTTATTTCGGACAGGCATAATTACCAACACAGGAACATGTGTTATACATCAAAATAAAGCTGGTCCTGTGTGGATCACATCCCTACTTCTCAACGTAGTCACCGTTACGCTCAGTAGCAACGTTCCACCTTTGAATGAGCTCATGTATCCCTGCCTCGTAAAATTTTGTTATCTGTTCTTTGAGCCACTTCTTCACTGTGGTTTTCACTTCCTCGTCACTGGAATAATGTTTGCCTCTCAAACCCTCTTTCATGGGCCGAAGAGGTGATAATCTGAAGGCGCTAAATCTGGTGAGTATGGAGGATGCCGTAAAATTGTCCACCCGAATGAGGCGATTGTCTCCCTTGTCTTGATGCATGTGTGTGGTCGAGCAGTGTCTTGCAGAAGGAGGACTTTGCGGATTGGCAAATCGGGTCTCACTCGTTGGATTCTTGCTCTGAGCCTCGTCAGGGTCTCGATGTAGGCGTCAGAGTTTATTGTTTCTCCTCTAGGCAAGAAGTCAAGCAGAATGACACCTTGAGCATCCCAAAAGACAGTCGCCATGATTTTTCCAGCTGACTTCTGCGTCTTGAACTTTTTTGGTTGAGGTGATGATGAGTGGCGCCATTCCATTGACTGCCTCTTTAATTCCGGTTCATAATGATGAACCCATGTTTCATCACCTGTCACGAACCTTTGAAAGAAGGTGTTGTCTCTTTGACTTTGTTCAAGAAGTTCAGTGCAGGCAGTGACCCTGTCAGTCTTGCGTTCGGTAGTCAGCTCTCTCGGTACCCAGCGGACATACACTTTTGAAAAGCCAAGTGACTGGACTATGATGTAAGCACTTCCATGGCTCACTCCAAGGTTTTCTGCCAAATCGTCAAGAGTTATACGCCTGTCTTCTCTGATCAGAGCATCTGCTTTTGCTTTAGTGGCAGGATTGACAGACGCGGATGGACGGCCAGAACGGGGTTTATCGGCTACGCTCATAGTTCCCACCTTTTCATCCTTCAAACGACGAACCCACCTGCATACATTGCTATAATCTACAGTATTGTCCTCAAACACATTTGTTAATCGTCTGTGAATGTTCATGGTTGTTTCCCCCTCAGCAACAAGGAATTCAATCACTGCTCTTTGTTTTTGACGCAACTCTACGGGGCAGCCATTTTGAATTTTCCTTGTGAATCTAAAAACATGAAAAGTAGGAAACAAACTATTACGTGACGTAAATGATATAATCATTTATAACTGGGAAAAAATTCAGGTAATTTTATGAAAAACTTCACCAGAATTAAAAACACTGGCATTACTTTTTGACTCCCCCTCGTACTTACCTCCAGCTATCTTACTCACTGTTCCACAAGCGTGTTCTCTCTTTTCCGTCAGGGAGCAATGAAGACTAATAACATAAGTGTCAATAAGATGAATTACTTCACCTGTCTATTGTGGTTGTCGATATCTTCATGAGCATGTTTTAATGGCATCCTGTCATTTCTCGCGTATTATTCTAATGAGTGGTTTCAACTTTTCAGGATTTGGCAATGGACGATGAGGAATCTGGAGAAGTGAACGGCGACGGGGTGTCTTCCATTCGCTCTCTGAGTTCACCTGCTGTGGCTGCCATTGAGTCTGAGCTTATTGGTGACGTCGTGGATATGGATGACGGTAGTGACTCTGTAAGTGATTTGGTCTCGCACATTCATACACGAGAAACTAGAATTACTTGTTTATCCGGCAGTATATTGGAAGGCTTATGTGACATCTTTGTAAATTGTGTCGTGGCATCAAAATGTCACATAAGACTTGAGGGTGCGTAATGTAATTTGTTGTTCCGCTGGTCGTCGGCAGTTCTGGATGTTTCACTCTGCGGTTTGTCCCAATGTATTGTAAATCACTGGGTGTCTGGTGGTTACTCTCTATTTTATCAGTTGCGTATATATAAATACATGCGTATACATATACGTAGAAAAAGAACTAAGTCCCTTGATTGACTTCCGAACTGCTTTATCACTACCGCACTTACATTAGTCGACTGTAAAGTTTGATGAGCTTATAATTGCTTGGTTCCTACTTGGTTGCCATTAATAAGTTTGTAGTCTATTTTTAGTAATGCGGCTGCTCTGGTGCACCCGTCCACACGGCCACATCGAATGAGCGCATTGCTCATGCACACTCTGGTCCCTTTCCGTCCCCCTCTTTTTTTTCAGGGTTTACTTTTTTTCATGGTTGTGTGGCAGTTAAGCATCAGTGTGAACCACTGATGTATTGCTTTCTACTATGATGATGTCTGATCATGCTGCGTTTACACATTGCTGGTGCTTGTTCTGATCGTTGGACACCTCGAACGGCCTATCGATGAAGCTGGCGCTACCCGAAGTTCAATGTTGACGCTGCTAGGTTGGATTCGATAAGCACAGAGTTAACGATCAGATTCGTGAGGCGAACTAATCGATGTATTCCAGTGCGTATCATAAGGTTACCTGAAAAAGTAGACTTTTAACTGGGAAACGGCAACCGAAGTTGACCCAAACAAATAAATTTATACAATATGGTGGTCGTCTGTTGTAATTTCAGTAGTGATAAATCAGTTCATAATTTGGCCACCGGGTTTACATAGTTTCCATTTCACACCTCAACTTACAAGGTTGTTACATCATAATATATCCGTTAACGGTTTCTTACCAATCTCACAGTTGAGATGAAAGGTTGTATCCGTGATAATAAAACTGTTTTCGATTCTTACTTGGCACAGGAAGCAGGTGGACACAGAGTTTGTGATATGAACGAGACTGAAAACAGCCCTGTTGTGAAGCAAACTTTTCCGGTGGAAGCCTTGACTTGGAAACTAAAACGAAAATTGGATCGAGCTCTCAAGCGCCAACGACGACCTGCTGATCGTCAGTTCTATCGTGAAATCCGAGAAAAACATGGAATCCATTCGAATTCGGCCTCGAGAGAACACGAAGTCAAACCAACTCCATCAGTCAGAAGCAAAAGGTCTTCCAAGGAGAAACGACAGAAGCGGTGATTAATCGCTGACTTTCATGGTTTGTTTGTGCTTTTCTGTACTTTCATTACTGTCATGTGTACAAAAGTGTATACAGGATCTTATTTCCCTCTGGTTTTTGTCGTGCTTTTGAGAAACGGTTCTTGAGTAAACTTATAACGTTGTTTCACGTTGAACCGACACATCTTGCGTGACAACGACCAACTCCTATTCCACTGTGAGATTCATGCGTGTCCTTATTGGTCATAGGGTTTACTGTTCTCCTGATCGCTTCGCGATACTGACGTCAGGTGATGTTTGCTACTGTTGGGATCGACTTGCTTATATTCCTTGGCATTTAATGGACAATTTAGCAGAGACAGTTCCTGGTTTGTACACTTCAGTGCGGTCGTTTACAAATGACCTGTAAGGTTGCATGTTGGCATAATATTGTTAGGCTTTCCAAACTTAAACGAGGGGAGTCGCAACAACTGAGTTTGAACCCGCACGTGCGATTGGTATTTGAGTATCGTCACACCTGGGGTTATGCGTGCTTCCTTTCAACGGAACGCTTGAATTGGATGCTGTTGGCACCAGTCACAAAATATCTTGATGCCCTCATCCTGTTTGAAAGGTGCCCGACTGACATGCTTGCGCATTTTCTATCTGGTCGACCTGTTGGTGCACGGGCCGATAACCTTTTGGGTGTGTAAATTACAAAATTCGAATGTTCCTTAGACTTGAACTTTCTCGCGCAACGTGCAGAGCCACAATGTGAACATCACAAAACAGTGAAACTGGCATTCGTGGTTAGACGAATGTAATTAACCGACACTGATGGGATGTAGTCGGTAACTTATGTTAATGTTGCTTGTTCATTAGGGAGCAGAGACAGATGTGTTCATTTTTTCGATGTTCAGTTTCAAACTATTATATTGGGCTTGTGGCCGTCTATGAGTTGATTATGTCTTTCACACATCGGTCTTTGGTTTTGGTTCATGACATAATCGAACATAAATGCGTTGTCGCGCAATCATCCGTCGAACAACAAGTATAATTTGGCAATGTTGTCGGGTAACACAGTCCACTGTCAGCATTTACAAAATCCTAGCTCTAATCGGGGTCTATGAGGGCCCGGAAACCGGTCGTCAATTAAGACCCGATACATCTCACTCATACTTCAGACCCCGACTTGATCCCGTTTTCGGCTCAGCACTTTATACCATCTTACCGTGTGTTGTGGCATATACTACGTCTCTTATAGCTATGAGACCAGGTTTTATTTGGATGTTTACCACACACTTAGCTTGTAGTGACCAGTGATCGTGTGGCTCCTCTAAGGATCCCGGCTGCAACCGTGTTTCGCTTGTCTGTTCTGTACGCATGATTCTGTGTACGCCTATTATAGGAAGCCTGATACGAACTCAGTGCCACTTTCTTCAATCATGCAACTAATTGCGCGCAGCGAATGCTTGCCTTTTTCCTAACGACTCATTTACTATTTCATTCCTCAAGTTCGTTTAACCCGGACCTATTCGATCGTTGTTTAACGCACTCGAAGGTTCCACACACTTTTCGCCTGGCGCGCTTTTGAGTGCCGCCGAGTGGGCTGTGACTCATCTCGTGCTTCTTTTCTTTTTCCTCTTGGTTGCTGCCGTTGGTCCCAGACTAGGCTAGAGCTAACTACTTATCATATTTCCAATCATTGCGGGAAATATACGGTTTGTTTCTAAACCCCACTGCGTTCTCTAGTTCGATGCCTGTTGAGACTGCTTTCGATTGCTTTTCAGGAAAGGCGTTCTAAATTGTTAGTGGACGAGGGTCTAGCGCATACCCACTTGTCCACTACGAGCTTTGTTTTTTCCTACCTGAGGTTGCACGGCAATAGCTGTCTGAAAATTTTTTATCAAACAGTCGTAGCTCAGCGTCGAATGGTAAAACTGTGCTAGAAATGACTGCCACAAGTGTAAGGTCACGTGAGATGGCGGTGTCAGTTCGCCTTCTCAATACGAGCGTGATTTGTTTTAAATCTTCGATCACGTTACGGCACTCCAATCGATTGCTTCCATAACCAGACTGCTTACTGAGGAGTACATCTAATGGATGTTTGGGGACGCCATTTCTTACATGGAGAAATCAAGGCAGTCGTTGGTAAATTCATGATGATTTCGTCATCTAAGGTCTTCGTGACCCACTCAACATCTGGATGAGGACGTATGTGGTGGCTGGTCGCGCCCGTTGGTGTGAATGTTGTCGCTGTTTGACCGAACTCTATGTAACGTAATGATGGTTAATGCAACCGGGTGTTGCAGCAGCAGCATAGACAGCAATACATCAGTGGTTCACACTGATGCTCAACTGCCACACAACCACGAAGAAAAGAAAGAAAGAAAACCTACATGAGAAGAGTGAAAAAAAGATGAGGAGGGCAATGGACCTAACTTCTAAAAATAACTACGTCTATATTCAAACATACAACATCAAGACGCCTACACCTTGCAAACAAACAACCGAGCTGTAAGTGGAAGTAAGGCGTCATCAGCAAGATAACTTTAACTGCCCCGCGTCATTAAGTGGATTCACTTCACAGACAACTGGAACAAACAACGATAACATTCACGCTACTGATCTCGGTTAGCCGCCATCTCACCTAACGTCTCAAACCACTGATTCCGCGAGTCGCGAGGGCCCCAGCCCGGAAGACGATCCCGATCTACAATGGTCAACCTCTTCGTGAATGATTTCATTTGTCTACGCCAGGTCATCATTTGTCCACCTCGCACCTTACGCCAGTCGGCCGCAGCGTTGGCAAACAGTGTTCGGTGTGGCAAACGATTAGCTGGCATCCTTAGTACATGACCTAACCATCTTAGTCTGTACAAATGTAGTGACTGGAAAAAAAGAACTCGTTTGATAATCGATGCCGAACACCCGCTTCCTAACCTCCTCGCTGGTGCCACCCGATACCAGCGATTGAACGCAGACATCGGTGGTCAAATACCTGAAGACGGTTCACGTATTCTACCCTCAGCGGCCAGGTTTCGCTGCCGTAAAGTAATGCAGCCCTCACTGTTGTCTGATATACGCGACCCTTAAGTTTCAGGGGAATACTCCTCTGTCGCCATAGGTGTCTCAGATTAGCGAACATCGCCTCTATTTCATTCCCTCCACCGACGCCGCCGCTGATGCAGCTTCCCAGATACACAAACCGGTCAACAACTTCCATGACTTC
>LUCH01008592.1:10453-21295 GCA_013368495.1 Paragonimus heterotremus | reverse complement strand
CCTAACCTGTTCAGTAACTCATCTTGACCACTACAAGTTCCCCGAGTCTCCTCCAAGCGACACGTGCATATGTACTATCGTTTAGAGGAAGACTCCAGTGTTCTGATCAACCCTCAAGACGGTCGAGGGCAATCTGTAATGCACTGGGATTCAAAGCGTTCCAGATTTTTGAGTTATCAGCGTAAAGAAGGGTATTGCTAGAAATAAGTTCGGGAAGGTCACTGATTTATACTAGAAACAACAACGGACCGAACACGGATCGTTGAGGAACGCCAGCAGAGATAGAAGAAGGGGAAGATAGGCTCTATCCGGTTTCCACCATGAAAGTCCTGCTACCAAGAAGGGATGTAATTAAGCGAAGAACCATAGGCTTCTAGATTATGCACAAGACGACCGTGTGGGACAACCAAATGCTTTGGCAAAGTCGAAAAGGATAGCGTCCGAGATATTGCCATTGTCTTTGGCACCTGTCAGGCTACGCATGCTGGGCAGAAGAGAAAAGATTATTCGAGAAGAAGTGCTTCAGAGTGGCGCGTTTCAACAGGCGCTCCTTTACCTCGCAAGGGATTTTGGTGAGATTGATCGGCCGATAACTAGCAGGGGAGTGATGAGCACCCACTTTAAATATTGGTGTTGGATTTATTGAAGTTCGTCTATATGGGTGTCATCTTTTGTCTGGTATGATGCGGAACGATGAACCCTTAGTGGTATGTTTGGTTTGGTTGTGGAAAGCCTATCCTTAATCTGCCTTTATTTCTTTACAGTGTGCAGTAAAATATTTTAACGAATTTTGTACCATAATCGCACATAAAATACTTGCCTTTTTCTTCTTACAGCTGTCATTGTCTATCTGGTAAAACTACCTCCTTGGTGTTCTCAACAGGTTGTTATCTTCGCCTGTACCCGATTGGTTTGATGAGGTCATTTCCCGCCGACTGGTGGCTGTTTGTAAACACGTGCTTAGTTGCCCCATTTTGAACTCCTTTGCCGGATAATTTGTGTGCCCAGTTGATTCACATTCAGGGTGAGAAAGTACCTTTGTTGTAGTCTTATTAAACAGTACCGCATGAATTCCTCTTTTCGATCGCCCTTTCTGACATTTTTGGACATGGAAGACAGTCCCGCCAACCGGACCGTCTGAATAAGCGTTAGTGGGATTGTCGAATACGCGTTTGTGAGTGAATTACCCCCAAATCGCCAGGAGTCATTTAACAATAGGTGTGACAATGGCGTCTTTCCACACCTCCGGAAGAGTGCCGGTCCCAAGTGTCTGTTTAGACAGGCTATGGAGGGGCACCGCCAAACCAAGGATCCGATGATGGATCCCGTCCGGTCCCACTTCACTACGAGGGTTAATCTTGAGCAAGAGATCCTGAGCGTCAAGCACAAAGAATTCAGCTGTTAGGAGTGGGCGTTGGACATTCCTCCTCCGAAGAATCGGGTGCCAGCTTGCTGGAATCACATTGTAGACTGCTGAATAGTGATTTCTGGAAATCACAACAACCACCTGAGGGTTGGAGAAGGTTTCCTCTTCGGGAAGCCGCAGAGGAAGCGATGAGAGCTTAGTTTTTCTCTGGCGACGCATGTACTTGAAGGGAAAAGTTTTATTCTCCCGAGCTAGCAGTAAGAATTTTGTCTGTGCCTGTTTGGTATGTTGACGGATTCCCGACCTGCATCCGTTTTGTACAGAGCAAAAGGTTTCTAGATTATCCGGCTTGCCCGTTAGTTTCTGCTCAGAGAATAGACAAGAACGTAAATCAAGAAGACGACGTATGTTTCGCGGAGGCGGTGAGCGAGACGAGGATTGCCACAGTTTGCGAGGAGCGAATGCCTCATCAGCTACATGAACGATTACTTTAAAAGAAAGATAGTTTGTGTTCTTTGAATTAGGTGCGAGTTTGAGTGCACTTACGAATATCTTCAGTGCGCCAGCCTTCTGGAAATTTCTGAATGGAATCCTTGTTACGGCATTTTGTAACCAGTAACAGATAAGATCGAAAGCAAGTAATATGTGGTCACTATGTCCCATCGGTGGGTTGATGACCACTCCATCTACCAAATGAGCTTCATTTGTAATAACCAGATCGAGCAATGAGGGTGTCTGTCCTGGTCGGTACCGTGTAGGTAGCTCGATGTGTTGTGTTCAGGTTTTTCCATGGATTTCGAAAATCCGGAGTCGGAGTCCTCAGCAGAGGCAGCCATATGGTTGAGTTTGGGTGCGTTGTGGTCGCCCATAATGAGAAGATGGGAGAAACGCCGTGTAGACGGAAGATAGTCTTAGACGGCAAGAGTGACCTCGGCGTCCGATGAGCTTCACGGCGGCGATCGGCAAATAACACCGACAAGGAGCATGTCACGACTACGAAGCTGGAGTCCAAACCACAGTCCGTCACACTTCTCTGGGGAGGTAAATTCCCCTTCGACAGTCGTTACTGACAGCTTCTGGCTCAGAAATACATCACAGCCTCCCATGCGCCCACGGGTGGAGTCTGTTCGGTACAATGAGTATCCAAAAACATGCGGTTCGTTATCATTGACATCTGCGGAGAGCCAGATTTCTGTTAAAGCAACAATATGAGGACAAGCGTCTTGGGCCAACCGTCTGATTTCAGGTATTTCATTTAAAAGGCCCAGACAGTTAGGGTACGCGCACTTGAGGACTGTCTCCCCATTTGGCTGCGTGCAAAAAGAGAGAGAAGAGTGCGATGAAGAGCTTGAGTAAACGGTCCTAGTAGCGGGGGAAGTGTGTAGGCGGCGTCAGAGTTTCCTGAGCCCACTTGGGGGATTGCGGCCGTTTCATCACCGCCTGAGCCTGTGTGGGTGTTTCTGGGGGAGGTGAGAAGATAACCTGGTAAGAAATGACCGTGATCCAGCAGAGGGAAATGCGGTTGAACTGAGCCAAGTATGAGTCTTCCTGGAAGTTGGAAGTGACGCAAGCAGACTCATCGGGTTGTAAAGCCTAGGTATAAAGTAAGTTTGGGTAGAACTTTTTGGAGGTCTGATGGTTGGGGCTATAGAGCAAAACTGCTGGTCTGTGGCCTCTTTGGGAGCTATTGGTTCAGACCCGTGCAGCCTCAAGGATAAGTAGCCATCCAAAGGGATGGGGGTAACCGTCTTTGGTGTGCATGTGGGCACATGGGTTGATCCATTCGGGGGCGCTGGTTTTGGGCCAACCCTAATGGGCGACCTTGTTCTTTCAAGCTTCTGCCGATTCTGCAATGGGCGATCCGGTGAGACTCCTTTTAAATTTGCATGACCTCTTAAGCTCAACTGTCTTGTCCGGTACTTTCCCCGTGCTGACCTTCGCGGGTAACGTCACAGGAAGTCCAAGTAACTTCTTGGTAACTTTTGCAACGAAGTCTGCTGACAGAAACTGAGCCTGTTAATTCTGGAGGGAATGCGGTGTTTAGCACCGCTCTTGCCTGTTCACATGGAGAGGGTGTAGTCGGAAATCGTCCCCACAAAACGGGGTTCCTCTCCCGGAGCGCCTTAGCTCCCAAATTGTCGCGGACTCCTCAATTCGGACAAAGCCACTGCCTTACGAGCAAGCGCCACACCCGGAAGGGCGAGCGCAAAATACTTGTTCAGTGAGTTCAGTTCTGACCTCATGTCAGATAAAGCAGTCTGTGTTTCAACCAGAGCCCTTTCAACCGTGGCCATGTGAACTGCATTGACATCTTTAAAACTGCATGTGATCGATAGACCGTGAATATCTCCGTTATCTTTCAGTTAAAAATACTTCGTAACTATTAAATTTGCTGAAAATTTGTGACATGTTGCAGAACCTAAAATTTTACATATATGTTCCCTGAAGATTTTTTTGTTTCAATCTTCCAAAGACGTAAGCAAGAAATTTGCAGTAGTTCAATGACATAGGGATTAATGGAAAAATAACGCAGAGTCGCATTCTGCGTTATTTCGGAAGTATGAAGGTAAAATATAATGAAACTTGACGTGAAAGATGTGGAAACATTTGCTTTTATCTAAATTCAGGCGTAATTGAGCAAGAAAGCGTGACTAATTTCGACAGTCGAACTGTCGTTGAAACATGGGTACTAAGCTTTTTATAGTACTACACACGTGAGAAACGCCTATAACCTACTTCAACGTAGGACAACTCACCAGGTTTCACCACTCGTTGGTATCACTGTTGTTGACTTATTCATGAGATCAGGATGTACGCTAGAGTGGAGATGAAGTGACCTGCTGAAAGAATGGCATTAGAGAACACTCCCAGCTGAAAAGATTAAAACATTTATAGCGGCAATTGTGTAGTTCGCCTATATGATGCTTCAAGGTCGAAGCGAGTTGAAAACGGACACTTAAGCGCGTAAATATACTTTTCAAGTTTTTCGCGAGTTATTAAAACGCATATCAGGGGACAAATATTCATATCTCATCGAGCACAATAGTTACGTTGCAATGAGAAAAATCGGCTATACCGGAAAATGGTCCATATTTGCACTTTTGTTGGAAAAAATGTCACCAATTTTTTCGGCAAAAGCATTTCGGCCTTCCTCATCGATTTTAGATTCGGAAAATGCTTCCATCGGAATTTTCGTGGTGGATTACATAATCCCATGTTGCAGAAACGCCCAATTTCGCGCGGTTTTATAGATATTATTGAATTTGTAATTCTTGACCACGTTGCGTTTACATTGCATTGCACACGAAATATCACAGTAATTCTTAATTAATGCTATGCCTTCACGGTCGCTGGTTAGTTATTCCTCAAATTATATGTTCACCCTGGTTCTTTTATAGTATTTCCAGTGGAAAAGGGTCTACGTTTCACCTGGTTGTTTCTGCCGACGCTTTGTTGTAAACATGAGTAACACGTCCCACTCTATCAGTAACAGCGCGCGTATTGTTTCGTTTATTGCTCATTGACTAATCTCGAATATAGCCTGCCACGTGCACGCGAGTCAATGCTCATTTATCTGACAGATAATGACCAACTTTGATATTTGTTATTTATCCGACGAAAACATTGGTTCTCACTTCTACCACCTCAGCTACGACCCTTCCATCTCCGTATCATGAACGGTTATGATTCCGATGACTGTTGGTCTATGCCTTCGCCGGCTGCAGAATTCACTGACGGCTGCCAGTATGTTATCCCATTTTTGGCCACAACTGAAGGAAATCATTGCAGCTTATCCCCAGTGATCTAAACACACGTTTATTCTGATTTCTTCCGTGTTATTCTCATCAACGTTGATCACAGCTTAAGTGAACTGAACGGGGCAGCTTCTAGTATGGACGCATACTACATAGTTAGACGTTGATGATAGCTTGAGTGAACTGGACGGGGCAGCAACTACTGTGAACGCATACTACATACTTAGGCGTTTTTAGATGCCAGCTTGCCAATTACAATACGTTGTAAATAGTATGGGTATAACCAAACATCTGAATAGTATCGGAAGGATGTGTAACCAAAGTGTAATACAAATAACAGACAAACATAACAGGTTCACTTGCAGCCTGGATTCGGACAAAATACACAGATGTAATCCGGGAGTGTGTTAGTGGATTGTTGAGTGGAATCCTATGGATGTCAACGTGAGGATCTACAGGATGGAAACACTGTGTAGTCCACGGAGCATTGTAGCCGTGGTTTGTTCACCGGCGCGCGAGAGACCCAGACGAGTTATGTTCACATGTGTGTGCGGTCTCGTTGTCTTGTCAGCTCCGGTGAGAACACTGGGTTGAGTCACTTGTCATATGCTAATGTCCTAAATGGGGTTGTCTGGGTGTCTTACTGTCTACGTTTGTGTGTCTATGTGTGTGCACCAACATCTCTATTAACACAGATTTGAGGTGGGAGGACGATGAAAGAAGAAAATGTCTTACCTGCGTTGATATCCATCCAAACTTGGATGCCGCGATCGCGAAAGCCGCGGTTAGTCACTGTAGTTCGTCCTCACTATATGCGTTCAGCACGCTGTCGTCTGCGAACAGAAGCATGCGCTCCGGTGAGGTATGCAACCTGGTTGGGGCGCCGAAGTGTCGAACATTCAGTAGGTGCCCATCCGTCCGGTACTCTACCTCAACGCCGTCCTCCCCAGAATCCTGAAAAGCAACTGTTAGCATGGCAGTCAAGTATGAGCTAAATAGGGATGGAGCCAAGACACAACCGTGCTTCGTGCCAGTGACAATGTCGAAATCATCAGAGGTCGATCCAAACGATTGCACCTTCGCCCACATGCCCAAATGCGACAACCTAATCGAATTGCCGAACTCAACTGGATATACAACCTCACCAAGCACCGTCCACAGCGCCCCGCGGCTCACGGAATCGAACGCCTTAATGAAGTCGACGAAAAGGGCATGCAGGGGCTGGTTGCATTCCCAGCACTTCTCTTGAAGTTGTCGAGCAGCGAGCACCAGGTCAATCGTACTCCCATTTGCCTGGAATCCGCATGGCTCCTCAGGAATATTGGCCTCCAAGACATGTTTTCAGCCGGTTCAGAAGGATTCTGGCAAACACCTTGTCTGCGCAGCTCAGCAGACTGATGCCCCGATAACTGTCGGGTCATTGCTTATTACCCTTGCCTTTAAACAAAGGTACTATCACAGCACCCTTGAAATCCTGTGGCATCACCTCCTGCTCTCAGATAGAGTGAACCACCTGGAGCAGTGCACGTTCCATCGCCGGCTCGCCATTCTTCAGGATTTCACCTGCAGCCTTACCGTTGTGAAGCTGACTAATCGCTCTCTGCAATTCTAGTAAATCAGGAGTGAGAGCAAGTGAAGGCTTGATGACTTGTTGCGACAGGCTGTTCACGGTCACCCAATCAATGGTAGCAAGAGGAATTAGTAGGCTACCAAAGTGTTTGCGCCAGACTTTCAGGATGTCCACTGAAGTTACGTCAAATAACGGCGAAATCCTTCAAAGATGCAATTGCACGTATTTGCCGACGTGACCCTGAAATATGTGAAACGTCGTTTTTGACCTAATCTTGTAAAAGGTAAACTAATTTAACACCTCATCTTCTGGACTGAATACGTGGAACAGACAACCTACTCCCCTTTCTGGTGCGCGCGTCAAACGTTTGTAAACTGTGACTCTCTTCCCTCTGACTTCGCTTTCTGTTGCCGACTGATTTCACGTTTGTCTTATTATATATCCGTTTGCACCTGTGGTGATTGTCACTGGATCTGTTTCTCATTACTGTTGATTCCGTCCACTGCTGACTATAACTTGTGCAATCGCGCTCGAGAGATAAATTTCTTGCTCTGCCTAGTTCGGTTGCTATTACTACTACGTCGAAGCTAGCTCTGGATTCGAGCTAAGTACATTTCTTATTACTAATACGTATTCCCAACTCTCACGATTGGCGTCGCGGACTTCTGAAAATTCTTACGACGGATTCCTGTCCACTTGAAATTCTGGACATTTACAATTCGCCGAGAGCCACCGATGACTATTTAGAACGCTTCAAAATATGGTGTCTCATAGGCAAAGAGCTAAACGCGGAAAAGGAGGCCGCTCACTTCCTCACCGTAGTTGAAGAAGACGGGTATAGCCTGGTTAAAAACTTGTAATTTCCTGATTCGTCAATTTCTCTTCCTTACGAATCCCTGGAGAAACTGCTGCTCCTATATGTCCAATCTGCAAACTTTGAAGCAGCTGAACGAGCTAAATTTCATACGCACGTGAGAAAAGAAGATCAGGATATCAGACAGTTTATTTTAAAAATTCAGACACAAGCTGCTCGGTGTAATTTCGAAGACCAATTACAGACTCAACTCCGTGACCGGTTGATTGCTGGAATAAATTTGCCTGGTCTACAACAGAAGCTTCTACTGCTTCCGAATTCCACTTTCCAATCAGCTAGAACACTATACGAGTAGTATCAGGATGTCAAAGCCGTTGTGAAAAATGAACCGATGATTTTATACAAAAACAACGTGCGACGATCAGAAGGTCAGCATAGGCGGCTGTCTGAAAAAGTAAATATTGGAAATACAATTGACGATGATCGCCCTGCATCCAGTTCATATACCACCCGACGGTGGGGTTACTGTAAGTCATGTGGCAGCGAGCACTCCCGATTGACTTATCGATTTCGTAACGTTAAGTGCCACATATGTGGTAAAATCGGGCATATCCAATCTGTTTGTCTTAGTTCAAGGTCCTCTTTTACACATTCCAGTTGTGACGATGATAACCTGAATTCTGACTTTCAGTCCATTGCTTTTATTGTGATTTCTACTGATTCTCTTGATTCCACGTACCACATAACACAGTCGTTTTCTGTTAACGGAGGTCCCCAACATTCCTTCATGACTGACACCGGTAGTATTGAATCTTTTATTTCTGTCGCTTGCGTGAAGCGACTGGAACCTGACTTGAAACCTGACTACACTTCTGTTGGGGGTATTGCGGGTCATGCTTTACCTATTATTGACGAATGTGAGCTTTGGATCGCAGATGTGCACTCCGTCGCCTATGCATGTCCATTTTTTGTCATCAATTCTGATTCGTCTGTTATCGGTCTCTAGTGCATGAAGATTCCAAAGGTCTTTCTTTCGTTTTCTATTGAATCGCCCGAGACTAAAAACTCCGTTTCTGAGTCTGTTTCAGAAGTGAATTCAGTTGCTGAAGAAATACCTGCAGTCGACCCGGCGCAGACAAGAATTCCTGAGAGTGTGCAAAAGAAGTAACCTCATCACTACCACCCGGACGTTCATTTGAACTTCAACGGGTGTGATGACTGTAAATCATAACGGAATATTATATGCTATCGTTGTTTAACCGCTTAAGTAGTTAAGTTGTACAGATACTGATTACATTAAGATTTCATTGGCTAGCGAGCTGCGTTATTACTACTGCTTAGAAACTACTTCTGATTCTAAGCTAAGTACATTTCCCATTACTATCACGTATTCCCAACTATCGCAGTCTTCCTAGAGATACTGTGAAACAACCAGGGAAAACCCCACCCACCCTCCGCTCTGCGTTCTACATACACGCATTCATTAGGCCTCAGCACGCATCATTACCGGTGTGGCTCGTGACTGTCTTCTTTTCATGTGGGGCCAACCACACCACGGTCATCATTCATGCGAACCCTGGCCATCGGCGACAGTCATACACGTAATGACTCAATGACCTCGGAAGTACGCAATTTCTTCAGCTACATTACCACGTTTACTAGTCTGTACACCGAGCTCGGCCGTTCACACCATTCTAACGTTTGGTTAGTTTCACTCTATACTGGCGTAATAGTACAAGGAGGGGGACCTTGTGGTCTCAGGTTTGTTGTGTATGTACTCATGACATCGAGAGTGCCATGAACAAAACTACAAAGGGGTGGCCCATACGTCGCTACCTACGGTTGCATGATCGTAGGTTGCTTGACGCCACCCTTCTGGGGGGAGGCTTGTGTAGTGTCCGGCGATCGTGTGGCTTCTGTAAGGATCCCGGCTGCAACCGTGTTTTCCTGCTTGTTTGCTCTGTACGCGTGATTCTATGTACGCCTGCAACAGGAGGCCTGATACGAACTCAGTGCCACTTTTTTCAGTCGTGCAGCTAGTTACACGCAGCGTATGCTTGCTCTTTTCTTAACGACTCATCTATTATTTCATTCTTCAAGGTCGTTTAACCCGAACCTATTCGAGCGTTGTTTACCGCACTCGAAGGTTCCACGTACTTTTCGCCTGGCGCGCTTTTGAGCGCCGCTGTGTGGGCTGTAGCCCATCTCGCGCTTCTCTTCTTTTTTCCTCTTGGTTGCTGTCGTTGGTCCCAGACTAGGCTAGAACTAAATACTTATCGTATTTTCAAATAATGCTGGAAATATACGGTTTGTTTCCAAACCCCACTGTGTTCTCTAGTTGGATGCCTGTTGGGACTACGTTACGATTTCCCTTCAGGGAAGGCGTATTAAATTGTTAGTGGACGAGGGTCTAGCGCACACCCACTTGTCCACTACATATAATAGGAAAAGCTGTGAATCGATCTCTTTCCACGTTATACGATAACAGTTGTTTGTTAGAGATACATATTTTGTTTACTAACTCACAATTATAAATTTTATATAAAAGATTTGGTCAGAAAATATCAGATTCCATTATTCGTCATACTTCACATGATCATTTTACGTTCTCCCGTAAATCACGTAATTTTGCTCCACATTCTTGATGCCACGATAAATTCTAACGCGAGACAACGTTCCGTACCGTCCTGACGGTCAAAATCCCGTACTCGTTGGACAGTTCGCGAGAGCTGTGAAATTCCGTCGATTTCGAGGAAATAACTGAGTCCAGACCAGAAGATCGTCTATTTCTCTGGAAAAATTGGTACCCTCCAATCTTCCTTCCTCCCGACAAAAGTGTCTGCATAATTTTCCGGAACCGTCTACATCAAATAATGGCGAAATTCTTCGACTGCTCATTTTCTCCATCCTGAAAAATCATTTCTCTGGCATGACCTTGAACATAAGGCCAGCGTTAACCTTGTAAAGCGAGTATTCGTGTAACTACTGGGCATTTTTTAAAATGGAACATCGAGTATTTTGAGAACTACAGTATTAGAAGCAAGTGAGCAAACTGTCTCTTAATAAACTAGAAATTTCTTCCATTATTATATCCGTTTTGTTGCCTTATTTTCATAATTGGTGTATTGTACAGTTAACAATTATGTGTACGGTATGTGTTTCACGTTAACATGTGTGTATTGATCACCCTTATCTCAGCGTGTTTCTCACGGATGAGTTGAGGGATTTACCATTATTAGACCACAATTTATCACTACTGGTGCTTCATCATTCTCTGATTAAGGGTCCTCAATATGGTGTGATACCATCTGGGCCCAGGATATGCACAACATCACCC
>LUCH01008587.1:2739-19100 GCA_013368495.1 Paragonimus heterotremus | reverse complement strand
AGGATATTCCACGTCACTGTTGAGGTGAGCGGCGGCCCGAGCCACAGTACCTTTTGGTCAGGCTCATGGCTGTTATGATGATGATGATGATCATAAAAAGACGGAGACTTGAACTAGACCACCTGGATGAGTGCGCTCTGGAAAGACGTCCGAAAGCTCGATGACTGACGACTGCGCAGCCGTGAATTCAAACATGCAGTACGCAAAGGAAATATAGGTGACAGGTAGTGATGAAGTGGTCATATGGCGTTGCGATGAATACGGCTGCGTATACGCGGGTCGCCTATACTCTGTAGGTCAGTAGCGTAATATCAGCACACCATCATCGAAAGGATGGTGGGTGCGTTGGTCGCGTATAAGTTATGTCGACTGCACATTTTTCGTTCGTATCAATCAAACAGCCTCGTCGTGTGGTAAACCAACCCCACTCTCTTTTACCAAAACTCGGGTCTTGGTGGCCTACTATCTTTGCTTTTCTTCAGTTATACTGGTAACCTGTATTTGAAAGGCTTTGTTTAGTTCATCGTCCGAATTTAATTTCGTTATTCCTCGTAACCATGCATGGAAAATATTGATATATACCAGTATACTGAAACTTTTCTCGCCTCCTCAACATAGATTCTAATTTCGGAGTCTTCATTTTTTGCATCTGGGGGATAATTGTTTACTTTTCATCGTCTACCTCGTCTGGTTAATCAGAACTGGTCGGTTGGACCACAAAGGCCTCAAGTTACAAGCTTCCTGATCTTATTCTTTCTGGCTTATGCCGGATATGGGATATGTGAGTAGAACAATAAATGATGCAGCTCAAACAGCTTGTGGTAAATAATGCGCGCAGACGTCCTTTGGCTTTCGTCACTGACAGGCTAATGCGGAAACGGATCTCATCAACCGTATTTGGTTTACAGACATTTTGATACCGTTGGCATAATGTGGAATGTTGTGTTGCGCGTCAGAGCTATTGACGTTTTGACCGATCAAACACGCATAAAGAACAGGTATAAATTGATTGCAGGCCACACACAATGTCTAAATCTAATTGACCAACCTACGTAAGTTCGGCTGCACGTGAAAACTGAATTATGTATCTCTTGTATGTGTTGTGGCAGGCACATCTATTAACCTTGACCACCGATGTTGACTTCTTTTCGCTTGCTCTCTGGACATTAGCAACTGACTGCCACAAACAAACTCAGTGGCAAGACAGTCAAATCCGATCACTGCAGATGGTTGGTAGACTAAACAGCTTGTTGCAGGGATACAGTTACATCCTCTCAGTTCCTGTTACGTCGCTCAATTGGGCATCCACGTTCCTTCGGTCAACACTGAAGCGACAAAATGTCGTGTCATTTTGCAGAATACCTGGTCAGTGGTCTCAAACACACTTTTCCTCAACAAACAGTCTCAAAGTGAAGCTCTGTCGACTGAACCGAAATCTCATCTGATGTCCAAGAAGGCAACAACTGTCGGCCTTTTATATGAATGGCGGAGTTCAAGTGCCCGACGAATTGTGAAGATGTGATTGATGCAACTACGGCGAGGACGAAACCTAGTTTGTTCCTCGCGCGCTTCGCTTAGTTTACGAAGCACAAAAGTTGCGAACAACTATGACGTAATGGGAATCAGACAAAACCTTCGGTGATTTGCATACGAAGTGTGTGAGCTCTATTTGAAAATGGTGACGATGCTGTCCAAATCCTAGTAATCTGACAAAAGCGTCACCTACGCAGAGTTTGCGGAGAAGAGCTGTCAGCTCTTTAACTAGGGCTGGACCGCAATCTGCAAAAAGGACAGGAAGAAGTTCGCCTACACCGGGAGCTTTGTGATGCTTCAGAAACTTGGTCTCGATCAAGACTTCTGTTTCCGAGTTCGCAGAAACGTAAACAGGTCAGTGTCAATAGGCATGACACGGAGGTGTAGTCAATGGCGCGTGTAACCAGCTGAACTGCTGTTGGAAATGCTCAGCCCAGCGTCCGAAGCATCATTGCAGGTTATGAATGAGCTCATTATTGGCTTCGCAGATTACCTCGCTCAAACCCGACTTCTTGCTACCAGTTGTTCGGATGAGATGGAAAAGCTTCGGCGAGTTCCCCACAGCAGCGGCTTGTTCCATCTCGATGGCGCGTTGTGTCCACTAGGCTTCGCGATCCCCTCACATCTGCTTCCGAAGATCCAGGCGAGTAGTCTTGTCGGGTTTTACTCATCGCTGGATGGAATATTCCGATGAGCGTCGAGAAGCTCCAGTGATCGCACAGAGACTCGGTGGTTAGCAGTTGAACGAGTAGTAGCACCACACTAGGCAGTACTGCACTCATGCACTGCACACTGCATATGTGCCTACTGTACTGTAATAGCATCTGGTGAGTGAGGACCTAGACTCAAAACAAACGCACACCGGTAAGCGTAAAGCGCTGCTAGCTTAGATAAGTCAATTTGTGGTTGACAGTAAAGTGGCATCTCATCAAACCGCAATGCGAATTTAGCATATGACAATGCATGATCGGAATCCAGATTGACTTGCAATTTTACAAACAGTTACGCCACTCATATCAGACATCCATGTGGTCAATCTGTATCAATCATTGACTCAAAGGTGGGAGTCGCCATGTGGCGCATTGATGCCTAGAACGTAAAAAGTTGCCAGAAACAGACAACTATCAGCACAGAGCTGCTGTCTGTTCGACCAGTACCCTAAGAGTGTGGACCACCTAGGTCACGCTCATCAGTGCTTAGTATGTCCATTGGAGTGTTCAAGTATCCAACCAATACTACAATGTCCGTGTGCCGCGCAGTGTTTAGAAGGTGAGTGAGCTGGTGATACAAATAATTAATACCTGCATCCGGACTACAGTCTGTGGAGGCATATGCCGCAAAAACAAACAGACAGCGCTTGTGAAGGTCACCTCTCGATGGTCTAACGGTACCACCCAGTCTTATAGTGTAGAGGCAGCTGTTGAGAGGAATCGAGTCAAGCAGCACCTTCTCTGTATGTGCACATGGCAATTCCAACATCGGTTTGATCAGCTGCTTGAGCCACAGTCTCCCGACAAACGCACATTTACCTGCAAGATGAAGCGGTTGACAGAAACTGAAGATGTGGGACTGAGCCAGAATCTGAGGCCATGTTTCGACAAGACAACATATATCGGTAGCCAGGGTCTCCGAAGTATGTGCAATAACTGCCTGCTGACTTATTTTCGTTAGTGTTCGAACATTAACAACGACAGGTTTAAATGGTGTCGGAGGGAGTAGGGGTATGTGTTCTTCAGACAAAGGAACCTTGACGTTTGGCACACTATCATTTTGGCTACGACTTCTTTCGCAACCGGCAAATGAGGTAAATCTGTGTGCGCGAAAGCGGTACTGAGGGGTCACCAAGTACAGAATTGTTTGACAGAATGGGGGAAAAAGAGATTAACTGGTTTGGTGTGATAAAATGTAACACAGAAGCAATGCTGACCGCCGACCCTTCGGCCAAAATGGCGTAACAGAAAAAAGACAAAATTCATAATTAACGTATAAGTCCATAATTTGTAGGGCAGAATACTTCTCGGTTGCTCAGGTCGAAGAAGAGGGTTGGCTTGAAGACACCACCCGGAGTCTCTGATTCAAAAGAGAACTAACCCACAAGGCAGCTAGGCGAAGCACGGAGTTCACAGTCCACTGGGGACCGGTGACCAATAGTGGTTCCGTTCATAAGCCCTTCGAATAGAGTCCATCCATCCAGGATAACCAAAGCATCCTGCAGGAGGTTATGACAAAAGCAGCGTAGCAGTTCGAAGATTCACCAACGAACTCGGATCTGACGTAATAGATCTGGTCAGTCGGAGAATACAGGATCGATAGGGCTGTTGAGACGTCTTCTGTTGCCAGGGGCCGGCGACTATTTGGTTTGTACGCCCTACCAATGACGTCTGGCCACTTAAGGTACGCCACATACTTTGCGTACCCATGGGAACTGGTGATGACCGAGGTGATTCGTACGCCATCTTCGGGGTTTGTCCATGGTTGGCGGAGACTGAAGGTGTCACTACGTCATACGGACAGCACGTCAAACAGACGGCATGCCGTCCGGGAGTCCATGTAATCCCGTTGAGGCAACTAATTACCGAAGATACCACTGGCCTTCTAAAACTGAACGCGACAGACATCTGGTACTGATGTTGCTTGCACTTATCCTAACAGACAATCAGCCTAGTTAACGTCATGTCTCAACGGCACCACTTTGTAATAACAACAATAGTAGGGATCATAATAATAATACGTTTCAATGCGAATGACACTTCGCAACGTTAGATACGCTCAGTGCTCCCGGGTCGACCATGCACATCATGTAAGAGTGCGATCAGAAACTGAGTCAATGTTTCAGAGGTCGCCTACTGGTGCACCCCACCTTAAACAGAACACCGAAATTGCAGACTACTGTGATATTTCAAAAAAAGCGGATTAAGGTGGAATAGTTGAAGCCTTCAGTAGGCAATGGAAATCATGTTGTCCGACAAGTACAAAGTTGAAAACGCCCATGAAAGTACTCATTGACAGCAGGTACCGATATGCAAGACGGTCACAACTGCAACAGCCCACAATCTGAGCACAGTAGATATTTACTCATCCTGAGCAATGTGGGAGAATTCTTGATGTTCGAATGTGTTCTGGGAGACCACGAGATTCCAAAGTTGTGTTACGAGTGTAGGCCAAGTTCTTGTAGGCTGTGAGACTGCGCTAAGTCTCTCAAATGGTGGATTGGAGGAAGCTGGATGAAAGGGTTCGCGTTTTAGCAGTCACTAAATGGCCGCGAGCGAACGTAACGAGCAAGAACTAGTCGGTATTAGCTAAGTCTAACTATTATTCAAGAAAATGATGGACAAACAGACTAAATGGAGTGCCAGATATGTATTAAGCGATTTGATTTCACTAGTAATGGTAACGAAAACCAGATGAGTCACCAGCTAAGTTCCGAATAAGTAAGTTCCTTCTGGTGACTCGTTAAGAAAACCACAGCATAAATGAAAAGTACTACAGGGCTATTGAAAATCGAAACGGAGGGACGCAGGCTCGCAATCAACGTGCTATTATGATTTTGGATGTCATTTAGAACAAAAAGGTATTGAACGCGGTCTTTCCCAGAAACACTAACAGGTAGGTTATCTGTTTCCTGGATAAATGCGAGGGATTCAGTACCATCCGATCAACAGATGTTTGAAACGCAGAGTGAAAACCATCGTCATAAATCAAGTGGCACATGTTGTGGTTCCCGAAAGATTGCGCCTGTAGTCTTTATGTATTGCTGTTAACGATGACGATGATGATAATGAATTAACTGGATGTCCAGTTTACAAGAAGTCGGATTAGAAGAGAAGGGTCAATGACGTGACCGCATTAATCGTAAAATCTAAGTCCACTTGATTTCCTTATGAGGCCATCTAAAGTGTAAAGTGCATCGAAGTAATCCGAAAACAGTTCCAGAATTGAAACAAGAAACAGAGAGGCAAGTAAGACTGATTTTGCCACGAACACTTGGGTAAGTTCCATCCTCTTGGCTGAGGCATACACTAATGTGCAAACAAGAAAATGAAGACATTTTGAGCACATGTTATTCATCGGGTAACAATAAAAACAGTTTATTAGAGTGAAACGTTGTTGCTCCTGTCTGCTATGAATGTTTTGAACTCAATCTATCTGTTTTACTGTGAGGGACAGTTTTGATTGCTTGCTAACAATCCTGTAAGACAACAGGTTAGAGATCAGAAGAGGACGGAATGCGTCCGACCTGGTCGCACATCGACTGTGTGTACTGATCATCCGATGCGTTGATTGAAAAAAGTTGACAATGAACTTTGTCAGGTCCAAACTATTTGATTCACAGGTATTTATAAAGAAGAACAGCTGATGGCTAAATATTATACAACTGCTTTATTTTTACGAGTTCAGTTATTTCTGGTAAGGTGTATTCAACTTTGGAAGAAGCCGCGAATGAGATTTTTAGAAGACACTCAGTCGAAGTATTGGGGAGACTGACTAAAGAGTTGCACATGCCCACGCAATGTGTCGGAAAAACATCGATCATCAGTGGTCGACCTCCACGTTAACCTGACAGGATGACGCATGGATAACTCTTCGAACAGTGTCAAAGCTACGATCGGCGACCACAACTCTGGTAATGTTGTCACGCATCAACCACGATTGGTAGATCACGAATCGATCAACTTTGACCGAATTGTGTTTCGAATCGAACGATGGAAAATTCCTTGTGATTTGGTGGTTCTAACGAGATAGCTTTGTGAACAGAGTTCAATCAAAAACGCCCTTAGGACATTTAATATCAATAGCGGGGAGAGAAGAGCGCGAAAAAATATCACAAACTAGAACGACCCTTGCTTCCACCAATTACTTTCCCACATCATTCTTACAGGGAACACAAATGGCATTAAGGAAGCTGGATAACTGAAGGCATCAAAACACGAGCATTTGTAACATAAACCTCAGAATTTATATCCACTTAAGTTCCAGGATGTGAGTAAAGTCATATATGATTACTGACCGAACGACGTGGGCCTCCGATAAACCCTGATTGATTCAAGACTGTTTTGAGTTCAAAGCATAAGGTTATCATACCGTACCTCCTTAGAAGTAATAGGGTGATAGCCGACCACAAGATCATACTTGGTATTAGGTGATGGGTATCTATTACATTAACGCCTGCACAGTCTGAATAACGCAGGTGAGAAAAGAGACATTGAACTGTGCAGTCGTATCTTTTCGCTGTGCGTCATTTCAAAAGACTGACTAGACTGATAGTTTGATGGGTGTGTTCCTACTAAACACTGCAGTTTGGTTACCACGTTTTTTTTGCTTATACAATCACATCAGTGATAAGTAGCCACGTTTCCTGAGACAATTAGCTTGTCGGAAACAATTACTTCCAGTTGCGAGTTACGACGACTGTTTGTACTTGGGAAGATTTTGCTGCTTCCCTACAGGTGTCCACTGCAGACATGCAAAACTGTGAACGAAAACAATAAGAACACAGAAGCTACAGTTCGTTTGCCACCGAAGTGGCATCAACATCACAAACAATTTTTTTATCAACAGTCATAAGTAGTGTAGCACATAAAGTAATCTAGAAGAGAACCAACTGCAAAAAACCTGGACTTTGACTGGATCTGAAATAACAACAGAAACAGTATACCCAGGGACAGTAAACGCCCTACCAATTGAGCTGCGAAGCAACACCGTGAGCTCAGAATTTAGAAAACAGACTAAAATTACTTCCGAGCGTCGTAAAGGACAAACTCGGGATACAGACATGACATGGAAGTTGTTCACCTGGCCCATCGTGTGTTACATCTCAGGATAGGTTGGCACCCATGGCATTGGTTCGTTACGGTTGTCGGTCATCATGCTGCTTGACTGAGTATCCATGTGTTTGACGCGTTTTGAAAGATGCTTTGCCACCCTGATCCCAGGATGATATCCGGCTTTGTCATGATGAAATGCTCCACATCCACGTTTATATTCGTCAATCAGGTGCAGCTTGCCAAACTGAGACACTGCTTATTTGACCGGTGAAGTGCGGATCCGAACGATTTCGACAACCAACAACCGAAAACAGGTAGTTTTACTGGTCGTGAGACACTATCTGATGTCGTAACAAGCCATTGATCAAAGGAACAACTTCTATGTTATAATTGCATTCCGAAACAAACATCTGCCATAGTGCATAAAAGATATCACAACACCATACCACCACTGTTTTCTGTGCGCCAAGGAAATTGTGTTCACTCTTCCACATGGTGCTGTAAAGCAACTTGCGTTGGTCGCACAACCAGGCGTCTTTCTCGGACGATACAGCAACACCATCTCCACATGGTTGACAGAAAGCTAGGTTAACTCCATTTCGAGTACAACTCTGAAAAACCTCGTCGACTCCGAGCGCTGAGTCTCGCCGGGAGTGCCTTTCTACCTTACTTATCGTTTACCAAATTGTCAGTCACAGTGAAAGCGACCAGGATAGGGTTGTGCAGTCCGCAATTGTGTGCTCATGAAGTAACTGTCAAGTCCATACAATTAACACGGCTCTGTGTTATTCACTTGACAACTTCGGGGGCGAATCTAATCGCCTAGTTGCTCTCCAATTCAAAACGGTTCGGGGTACTTATGTGTGGAATTGCTTTTCATTTTGTTCGCTTGGCAACCAGCATTATATAAAATATTATGTATTCGGCTTAACATCCAATAACCGAAATACTGCTTTCCAAGCCGACTTTTACGAAAGGAGTTGTTCCTAACCAAGATGTCATGAAAGAACTGCAAATCCCGTTTTTTGATGTGATTTGTTGGTCCGCACATTTAAAATGACTGCGGTGAGAACCTGCAAGGACGTAATAAAATCTTTTTCCAGTGCAAATCATGTAATATCAGTTATCTATGTTAGTTGTTCAATTTAATCAGTCTGTTACTTAAATATGAGCGGTGTGTCAGTAGCCTAATGCCTTTTTAGCAAAATACTACACAGATCAATAATATCAACAAAATGTGTGAGGAGAAAATTCACACTAAAAAGTTGAAAGCTATTTGAAAATCTGAAAAGTCACTTGCTGATAGTAATAGTTCTTTAAACTTCTGCCGCCGCAGTAGAGCCAACAGTGCACGCTGACCGGCCTTGTAAGCCTTCAGAAAACGGCCGAGACATGGAGAGGAGATCCACCACGAATCCACGCTTCGGATTGTCAGTGCACCTCCCTGGATAAGTCTGCTGTGTAAGTAGAAAAAGACAACTATAGATCAGATCTTGACTTACGTGACTTGCTTGTCCGTAAACTGCTGCAGCAGTGTGGGTTTGTTAACACTTAAACTACGTTGGTCCTTGAGAGTCCAGTTATAAAATCTTTCTTAAATAATCGACCAATCATCAACGGATTATCACGCTCACCGAACACTGTTGTATCGTCGATGTCGGATGCATCAACGTCCCGAAAGGAAGCGGCATAGTCCTCTGAACGCATTATGGCCAACGTTTCATCGGTCTCATCTTCCAACTTGAGCATACGAATTTTACCGTCATTCTGCATACGCATCTATCAAGTTTGAGCAGGTTAGTCATCCTGCAACCGATACAAACCAACTGTGAGTCGACTGAATTTCGATTGGCAACCATTGCATAAATTTGGGACTTGACTAGGATAGGACGAAGAGGGGGTTTGAAGGACATGGACGGGAACGAATCGAACGAAAACTGTAATGCTTCGTCCACTGTCTCTGTAACCACAGAATTTTCGAAAGGTACCTGAAGAAAACTTACGGAAACTGGGAATAGAGCAGATTATTTCCATTGCGCATTTCTTAGAGGGAATAATCTGTCCGTTGCGCTTGCGCTTCATTGGCTAGAAAACAGAGGACAAATAAATCAACCTGTTTCGTTAACACGGAAATAACGAACTTGTATGGTTCGTACCAGCTGTTTTATGCCCATTCATTGTATGTATCATGAACAACGCCAGTCTAGCGCAATCCATAGACATACGAGAAACCCAACACAATATAATAAGGTCACTGGGAGTAAAACCGAATATTTAGTGAACGGGATATGCAACTGGTCTCGGGCTACATTGAAAAAGACACTTACAAGGAGGTCAGATAGGGAGGTCAAGAACCGGCTGCAAAGTAGGGATGTAATTGGAAGTGTCACACAGAAGCAGGAAAATGCAAACCAACAACCTAACTACATACACACACATACAACGTAAACTAGCTACAATATGCAACTGTAAGTTTTCGAACGATTTTACATATCAAACCACAGGCAGGTCGGTGAAATCTCCCAAACATTATACAATGCTCGCTAACGGACATTTTTTCAGAACAAGCAGTCCTTGAAGCAAAACATAATGGGAGCATGTATACATACGATAAAAGCAGCATAAAATGGCAAACGTAAAACATGAGAGGAATAAAAAATGAAGAAGGATGTGGAGACACATTACATCTCTGTAACTGCACCACTGACAGTCTACAATCAAAGGTGCTTATCGTCCCGTGGACTGCATATAGGAATAAACTACCAACGGAAGCTGCTTCCGTGCTTCGAGTTCAAATCTTACGGTAGCCAATAGTGCCGCTTCAAGCCTAATACACTACTAGTAAACAAGACAACGTAACAGTGGACAGCTGGAAATCGCAGCACGCGTCCAAGTCAGCGAAAACCGTGAAGCAGCATCATTATATTCAGTGGTCAACAGAACTTGTCTGCCCGGAAGACACGTCGGCGAGACTGGCCACTGCTGATACGATGTTCCCATTACAGGTCGTCAAAGCTTCGGGGACAATGATAGACAAAATCACACCTGGTGAACATCCTGCGCGCCAAAGAATCAGGCTCTGCGGCTGCACAATGGGATTGCTCGTATAGTGGTAAATGCTCGAGCTTTCGCTGAAAGATTGAGAGCACTCTGGTGTCGTTAGTAGCGTGGGTTGGCGACCGCTATCTGATTCGCGATCCTATTAGACACGTCACCAGTGCCAGTGCAGCCCCGAAGATACATAAGCTTTTTGCCTACGTCCAACAATGTCCCCTCAAAGATGAGACTACGCTCAGTCCTATAACGATACCTTGCACTAAGAAGGTGTGATAGCCATAGAAAGATGTTAAAAGCGAGATCCCTACTCTGCTCAAAACCTTCTTGATCCCCGTGAAACCAAAGTTAACAATGGTGCTGTCCGCATATCCCAGATATGTAAGTCTAATACCTGAGAGACTCCACAAAGTCACATCCACAGTCTGTCAAAGCGAACTCTAGGGTCTCATCTGCCTCAAAAGTTAGGTACAGAGGTACAAGTTAGACAACCTTATCGCATCCCACTTGAAGTGCTAAAGGTAGGCGACAGGCCACTGAAAGCCGTAACCTGACTAGAGGCCTGCCAGTAATTCATTTTCAAGATAGTTACATTTTTACCGGGTACGCCCCTTCTTGAAGAAAAGTACCACAGCCCGCCTCCGTCGACTGAATCACAGATACCACTCATGTCTAAGAAGATAACTTTCGGACTTCTGCTTAAATAGAGGGCGTTCAAGCATCCAACACAGTGTAAAAATGTGACCAATGCAGCTACGACTAGGGTGAAATTCACCTTGCACTTCTAAGATGCTGTTTACACGATATATTTAGTTTAAGTGCAATGCATATAAGCAGCTTTGACGCAGTAGGAACGCGGTTAATCCCCTGGTGATTTAAATGCAAAGTACATAAGTATTTTTCGACTTGAGACGACGATACTCAAACCTGTCATTTGAAGTGACTTCAGCAACTCAGAGCGAAGCCGTCGGCTTTCTGATTCGGGCTTGTCCCTCATTTACAAAAATGCAGAATGGAGTTAGTCTGGGCTGGGTATCATATGACGTTGCAGGAACTTGATGCTTGCTTTCTAGGGCAGATAAAAATTACCAGATCAACTACAACGAGAAATGTTTGAGGGCGTATTTAACGGCGAGGATGGCCAGTTGAACTGCTCTTGGAAGTGCTGTCTGGCGCCTTAAGCATCATTTTAGGATGGGCTAGCTATCGATGTCGCAGACTGCATCACTTAGAACTGGCCTTCTGATACCTGTTGCTCGGATGAGAAGGAAAAGACCACGAGAGTCCCCAGATGGGGTGAATGCTCTGAGAGTAAATTTCGTTGGCCTCCTGCTTCCACTGTGTTGCCACCGAAAACTTATAATGTAACACCCTGGGTGGTAGATTTGGCACCATTCACTGAGAATGAGGTCCGCAAATGCATTTCGGTTCTCAAAAGTGGCAGGGCAGCTGGCCCAGATGATCCCGTGCAACCACTTTTCAAAGAAGGTCCTGGTTGGCACTAATAGGGGCTTCAACCCAGCTGTTTCGACTTGTGTGGACAACGGAGGCCATCCTTCTGTGTTGGGTTTATTCGATAATAGTTCCAATTTTCAAGAAAGAAGTACTGGGGCTCTTGTGATAATCATAACGGAGTTAACTTGACCCCAATCGTTACTAGTGTTCTGGCATTCACTATACTTCGTCGACCCACTGCAGTTCGAGAGGCAGACATTAAGAAAGAACAAACAAGGTTTCGCCCCAGGATTGGATGTACTGATTAAAGTTTTACTCCTTATCAAATACTAGAGCGACATCATGTATAACGCCGGCCAACAATTGCTGTACTTATCGATTGTAACAGTGCGTTCGATTCGGTGGATTGACCTACACTTTTAGATTCGCTTAAACGCAAGGGCTTACAGATCAAGTATGCGAACATACTATCGGCCGTTTATTCCTAGACTTCAGTTCAGGTTGGGGTTTACAGTGAACTGTATGATAGTTTCAGCATCAGCAGCGGCATGTGTCAAGGCTATCCATTTTCACTATTTTCGTTTAATTCTGTCAAGGACAAAATACTGGAGGATAGTCTTCGGCAGTCACAAGATGCCGGAGTGCATCTCCTAGCTGGTGGAAGGCTGACTGATCTTGATAATGCTAATAGTGTTGATGTTTGGGAACTTCCGAGCAGCGCAAACAGTGTTAGACGCTATTTCACGTCCTGTTAAATATTTCCGAATGCATATTGTAGCCTTAAAGTGCTTCTGCGAGATTGTTGTGGTTACGTAGACTTAATGTTAGATAAAGAATTCATGGACGTTGCAGACTTATTTGTGTATCAGGAAGTTGTATCAATGGTGGTGGGGATGTAGGGAACGAAACAAAAACGCGTACCTCTAAGGCTAGGGCAGTGTTCGGCAATCTGAGGACACTTCTGGTCATAGAGAGACATCTCTCTGATACTTAAAGATCGCACATACAAGGCGTCAGTGAGTGTTGTATTACCATACGGCAGCGAAACCCGGCCGCTCAGGGTAGAGGACGAGAACCGTCTTCAGGTATTTGCCCACTGATATTTGCGTTAAATCGCTCGTACCGGATGGCACCAGCGAGTAAGCAACGAAGATGTTAGGAAACGGGCATTTGGTAGACTGTTGAACGAGTCCTCATGTTCAATCCTCACAGCTGCACAAACTTGGATGATTAGGTCATATACTAGGGAAGCCAACTAGTCGTCTGCCACACCGAGCACTGTTTGACGACGCTGCGGCCGATTGGCGCAAGGTGGTCAGACTATGACTTGGCGTAGAGAAATGAAGTCGTTCACGCGCCGGTTGGACACTGCAGGTCAGGCTCGTCCCCAGGTCTGGGGACCTCGCGACTCACACAGTCGGTGGCTGATGATGTTAGCAGAGATGGCGGCTAATCGGGCTCAGTGGCGCGAATGCTGTTGTTTGGCCGAGCTGTCTGTGAAGCAAATACACTTACTAAAACGTAACAGTGGAAGCTGCCTCCTTATTGACGCCTACCACTCACAGCACGGTTGTCTGTTTGCAAGGGGTAGACACCGTGATGCTCAATGTCTGAAATATAAACGCGGCTGTTTTTTAATAGTTAGGTCCCCTTCCTTTCCCTTTCTTTTCTTCTCCTCCTGTAAAGGGTTCTTTTTTCGTTCGTGGTTGTGTGGCAGTTAAGCATCTGCATGGACCACCGATGTATTACTGTCCATTATGGTAATGATGATGAGACACATATATGGCGTACAATGCATGAGTGCGGTACTGCTATTCGGCGCATTAGCGGCGTGTGATCGGAACATCCTAACGAAATTCGTCGATATGTCCTTGGTAAGGATAAACTCCATGGACCTTTTGACATACTGATGTCCTCTCACAGGCTTTGTTGGCTGGGCCACACCTCAAGAATGCCAATTCATTGCCAGTCGCATCGTGCTTTATTGCAAGGGGTGGATTAGGCTAGAAGCGGCAGCTCCGTGATCAGCACATGACATGTATTCGGAGTATGAAGATACTCACTTTGGAGTTAGCTTCGATAAGGTACTTCCGGCTTCCTGGCTAAGGTCCGGAGGACACTCAACACCTTTGGTTGAGGACACTGTCTGATATAGGTAAGAACAGAAGTAAACGATGTATGTTGAGACTCTCTGCGTGCGTCGATGCAACTTTTCTACCCCCCCCTCCTACATTTGTTTCCTCCACCTCAAACAATACCTTTTTTTATCACATATTTCGGTGCGTTTGTCATTCCTGGTGGTTCCTGTGCTAAGTACATATATATATATATATATATATATATATATATATATATATAAAGTGGGCGCCCATATATCCTCATCCTGTTTGCACGGTGGTCTCCACTGATTTACGTAATTCGTTGAAACTCTCCTAGGAAGAAGGCAGTTCTAAAGAACACTAGAAGCAACCTAATAAAAAGCAGCCTTTAGATCCAAAAAGAACACCACCATCGACTGCTTATAATAATATCAATGCTCCAAAGTCTATCGCAAAATAAACCCTCAACCGCATCGAAACCCTGCTCGTTCTTCACGCATCTGACTTTATCTGGGCTTAGTGAGCCAACATACTACAAGACCAGTGAGCCAACATACTACAAGACCAGTGAGCTACTTGGACACAAGAGACACCAAAATGACGCCTATGAGGTTGTTACATGAACATCGGGCCTTCTTTTTGACAGCGGGAATTATTGTTGATAAGCGCCAATTACGAGATATCTTTTCATTTTCCTTAACCGTCCGAAAGAAGCTTTGCCGGTTCTGATATTAACCTCTCTCACCATCAACAAACGGATTGAGAATAACACGTTACGAACAGGTTGTAACACTCTGCGTTTCAACCACGTTCCCATTTCGATTACAGCATTCCTAAGAAAGGACACCCGAGGTAGTTGAAACGCAGAGTATTACAATTTGCTCATAGCGTTGTGTTATCCTTAATAATGTTAAACACGACGTCTAAACTGCCTGACTTCATTCGTACTAAATTTGGTGGGGATATCTCTCTCAACATCCTTTAAAATATTAAGACAGTGGATATCTGGTCCAGGAGCCCTGTTGCGTTTCGTCAACATAAGCCCCACTGCAACTTCTGTTTCCGACGGAGGGCTGTATGGAACGCAACAGCTGAGCATTGGTCGTCCACACTGTCCTGTTGGAGCCAGCTGGACTACCTATGACCTTAGGCTTCTTGAGTTGAAAACCTGTCGCAATTCCTGCACTTTGTTTTTGGAGGAAGAATATGGGCAAAAAATACGTCTCCAGCTAGATATGTATACCCGCTTACCCATAACTGGGGTAGTGTCCGTCTTCGAATGAGTAATGGACATTACTTGAGCTAGACTGACCATTTTGAAGTTGAGTGTATTAGGTTTTTGACTGTGTGGGAGTTGGTAGACGACTGATGACCTCCAGTATCCTGGTCAGCTTGACCACACGTGCCATCCTAGGAAGTATACCAACGACGAGTTGTACGTTCAGACCTTGATTTGTCTACCTGAATTCGGAGGTCGAACAGGAAGTTGTTTATCAAGGTGTACCACCTCTGAAGCAATGAAAATATGCCTCATGTGAGGGGGATGGTGCGCAACAGTCTGAAGGCTGGGGTAGGGCTCGAGTGTGTTGCATGGGGAAGGCGTTGAACCGAACATGCCTCGCATTCGCCCATATTCAGGTTTTGTTTGGCTCGCACAAACTACCACCGGCTGATGTCATGCTTGTGAACATGTAACACATCTGCATCTACGTCGTGTACAACCGAAAACTACACAGTCGATTGTATTGGAGGACTTCTGAGGTTGCGATGTGCCGTCCGTCAGGTCTCCCAGACCGTCCGAGGGAAGTAAAGTTAAGGTCTGAAGTAAAGAATTATTGGACCTGGGCAGGGAAGATGTCGTTAACAAAAACCCTTCGAAATCCTTCATCTGGTAAAGCGCGACGCGGATTAGCCGACAGCGTCCACCTTGGTAAGATGTGCGAAGGCTGCATAGTGTGGTTTTATCTTCCACGCTCAGTTTGAGTAGATCCCAAAGAGATATCCATTGGAGCTGATCATCCGCTTCTTTTGGACAGAGCAACGTGCATTCGCTTTTTGCAGCGTTACAGATAATGAGATTATATCCAGCGAACTCTGGACAGTGATCATGTTCGGGCATGTTTGTGCCTTCCGTTTCGAGTTGGAGGACAGTTACGTGATTACGAAATTCGACTAACAGTTGAGTTTCTTCCTGGTGCTAGACTGACCGATCTGGAGTACACGGGAAACATAGTCATACTTAGCCCATCTGCCGAAGACATGCACACCATGCTGAACAAGGTGAGCGACCGAGCTGGTTTGTATGGAATGCGCTTCGCACCTTCAAAGTGCAAAGTGATGCTTCAGAACTGGGGCATTTCAACCCCTACTTTCTTCATTGCACGTAATCCGCTTGAGACTGTGAACAGTTTCACATATTTGAGTAGCACTACCTCGTCAGCCTGTAATATTGCTG
>LUCH01008585.1:5323-21497 GCA_013368495.1 Paragonimus heterotremus | reverse complement strand
ACCGGGTCAAGCAGCCTGATTCCAATCGCCTCGGCAGTACAAAGTGTTCTGATTCGGATCGCTTTTGATGGGTTGTCTGGCATGCGATATACCACTTTGAAGGCTTGATCAGTATTCACCTGGTATCCGCTTTCAACAGCTTTCAAAATCAACTGATGATTGTTGCAGCAAGAAAACATCAATTTCAAATGTTAATAGGAAAAATGTGGAGGGATCACAAGTACGTTTCTTTTGCTGACAGATTTCATGTTTGTCATATTATGTAACTGTTTTTGTTTTGTATCGTCTGTAAATATCTACAATGACCGTATACATTACAGCGCGTCTTTCACAAACATTTGAGGTACATACATCACTATTATTAGTAGTAGCACTAGTATTTGGTTTACTGCATCCTCGCAAAACCGTTGAAAAATCAGCATCGTTCAACTCACATGTGGTTTTGTGCACGCATTACCCAGATTGCCTGTTGGGACCAGTCCACCAGAATACTACGCAGTCAGTACTCATCATGCAAAACCGATCGACAATGAGAAACTAAGACTCAAGTCGTTGACTCCAGTGTATTGGTATTCAGGCTGAAAAGCAGAGCGTACAGAAAACGCTTCAGGCTAGCGAGGCGCGGAGCATTATGTGTTATTAGTCGTGGGACGAATATTACAAAATGAGTAGCTTGACTGGAACAAAAGTAGATAAAAAGCCAAAATCATCAAAAATGTACCAATGAATGCGGCTGTGAAAATAATATTTATTATAGTGGCTACATGTCGGACAATGTAAAATTGGAGCTCATTGGTAAATCAGACCGAATTACCTTAAATAAAATTATACTTGGAACACGCACATACAAAAACAAGTTTTCGGTCCACGTATATATTTATCCACAAATACAGACGCCCAGTAATAACAAGCTATTTCTTCTGGTACGACATCCAGCAATAATTAATAAGAGATGGTATCAACGGGTTACTGAATATTTCAGCCAGCGCGGCCATTCTATGAGTGTCCGCTGAGCGTCCTATGACAGTTCTAACTGTGCACTCTCGGGTAACTCATAGGACACTCAGAGTAAAACCAGCTCAGGTTTCCATATAGTATTTTGAAAACCCCTTTTTTTCTGTTAACTGTTCACACCTTATTGTACGTTTAGTCCCTTAGCCCAGCTATCACGTCCGTCCCATGAGAATACCCGAGTGACCTCTAAGTGTCCCCGGTGGGCATACGGTGACCATTAATGGCCATACAATGTTGTACCTTATTCCACCGTTGGAATGAGATGATCATATAAACAGGAGTGTCGCATTAGGTTAAATTCAATAGAATATAGAAAAACTTATCAATGTTACGTCAAAAATGAACACTATTAGGGTTGATGGCATTTGAAGCTATGGCTTTTCTGTACTGTCTCCCGTGTCTTTTAAGTGTCATCCGCATCTACCGCTTCACTTTATCCCTGATAAGCTTGTGTGTTGAACCCCAGATACCGATGACGCATGACATCTTCTGTGAAATAAACAGTTACTTACTGACTTTCTTACCAATGATGATATTTACCAACTGTGTTGATACCAGGGAGACTTTGTCATTGACCTTCCTCCAGCTAATACTGTTTGCTAGCTCATCCGTCATGAGAGTTTCTAGGATATTGCGGATGCAGATCCTAAGAGAACTCCCTGTGATAAGTTCCATGTAGTTCGTACGTATACATAAAATGAACAAAACGTTAACTTTCCAGGGTATCAGTTGACGTGATGTTCTCCAAATTCGCACTTAACAGTTGAACGTCTTCTACGGTATCCGTGCGAAATTTGACGGGCTGATCCTCAGACTCTCCTGACAGGGAGGAAATATTGGATATCTCTATCAATTTGTGTCTAGGCGTGGCCTGTGAATTTTTCACGAATCACGACCAGGTCACAACAACAAGTCACACATCTATTGGGATGTACCATAACAGATATTTTGCGAATCGCATAGTGAAGTTAAGCCGTCAGGATGAGTGAAAAAAAGGAAACTACGGAATCCAGAAGACCAGTAGACCAATAACTAAGCAAGACTTGATCAATACTTTGAAAATGTTTGAAAATCAGATATCACGCAAATTATTCAACCAGCGTTAGATATTCGCTGTCCACAAGTGTTCCCTTATGAAGGGTATTTGTGGGTCAAATAATGGGAGAATTTCACCTAACAAATTATAGAGAACGTGAGGTCACCATTAACGCACCCCATACTCGGGACTCCTTGCAACGTAAAGGCTGCTTTATTAGTACCACCGTACACATTCTTGTTAACGTTTTAATGTGAATTAACCTCAAACCGCTAAAATCGGAGCCAGGTAGTCCAGCTTCACTTGCGGCTGTACAATAAATCTGTCGTCTTCAGTGTTGTAGTTTACATCTACAAAAGTAACTACGTATCAGTTCTTACCAATGGGGACGGCATCCAACCATTTCTACACTTTTTTAGATTCCCATGGTCGGTGGGAATTTGCACGGGGTCACGTCCTATTTGGCGGTTCTCTAGGCTCGCCTCCCTGAAGTAATAATGTGCATTCGCTGGGGTGCTTATTCGTACATACAGTAAACTGTTAGACAGAGCTTGCTTGAAGATTCATCCGTCTACTCATTACAACCTCCTAACTGCGTGATCGTGAAGTTGGGGAACTCTAGAAGTACTAACTGCTGAAGGGTTAAACTCTCATAGAACTATTATAGAAATAATATATGTATAGAATATATGTGTAATGATATATGATAGTATATTTTCCAGTGCACCTGTGTGAAACACGCTCAGACGATGGCGGTTAATACATATGATATAAGACGGTACAAAATAAATGCATACAGCACATATGGTTAATGCCAGTACAGCACGACAATTATATGAACAAACCAGCAGAACAGACATAAAGAAACGGAAAAATGCCAGCTTATGGAAAAATTTGACACATGATTCAAAAATTTAGTCCACATGTTCCCCAATGTGTGAGAAAAAGCTGGTTGGTTACATCAACATACTTTACAAGGTGACGTCTGACTTATTATCCAAAACTATACCAAAAAGTGTAGGGTGCTGTCGAAACCAATAGGCGCGCTATAATCGAATTTGGATTGCGTGAAGATGTGCTGCTGCGTTACTGGCGCCACTTAAGTTTCCGTTTATTTACGTCGTGTGAATTGTTTTGGGCCTTCAGATCATTGTTGTTCGTGTTGTTTCCTTTCACAGGACTGCTGTTAAGACGTCTACTTCGACAAACCGCTCTCCCCTAATGTTTTCGTGTCGTCCAAAAGTTGGTTCACGAAGGTTACGGGGAACAGAAAAAAAAAGACCGTCTTGCATGTGACGAAAGATGTTCTGGGAATGGCAAAACTAAAAGTCAAAGGATTCCGTCATCATTTCATACAAATTACCTCGGAAAAGTTGACAGAATACCTTTTGAGATAAGGAGAAGCAGGTAACCGCGGATTCCTTCAGTAAAATAGACGGAGATCTGGACAAGACTCCGTTAGTTGCTCAAAGACGCTGGAATGTTGTAAGTCTTACGAATCATCCAAACAATACGAGATTTTGAGTATCCAGACGTTTTGGAATGTTTTCTGGCGTTAAAAGTATTTGTGAAATCAAGAATGGAATGCAAAATTACGTCACAAATGGAAGATTGTAAACTCATCATGTGGACTATAACGAATTATGGAGTATGGGATTTTTGGTAAAACTACGTTGTGAAGTTAATTTTATGTTAATGATAAAACATATAGTGCACACATCTATGCGAAAGTGGAATCGATTGACTGCTTTTTCAGGCTTATGATTACTGTCGAATTTTTGCATCAGTTTTCTCATTACGGGCGATATGTAGATTGTAACGGATGTTCAGCCACACAGGAAGATTGTTAGGTAGTATAATGGGGGTTTTATGATATGGGAGAGACACCAAGTGTGACACGAGATACACAAGTTAAATGTGCTGCTTTTTACCATTTTTCGTTTCACCTAATAGTCTTAGCGTGCACAACTTTTGCATAATGACCTAAAACCTAATTTAGCCGACAACCATTAAGTGTGACGCAAGAGTGTACCAAGATGATCGGGTCACTGCGAACAGGATTATACATGTTGAAATACATATTGACGTTCTACCAACCAGACATATTGGTTGGGCCAAAACTCCTCTCAGAACGTCGAAGATTCTTAAACTTCAGCAAGTGCTGGAACTATTCTGAAGTGGGTTTAAGTTTCCGGAACCAAAGATGTAAAGCTTACGTGATGCGGAATGACTCCTGGTTTTGATCTGATGTCCGTTGTTGTGATTCGCAGCAAGTGCGTCGCTGGCCGTTCAACATAGTTGAGGGAACTGTCAAAAATGTCCCCAAAAATGACGGTAAACAACCGGCTGCGCACAGATAGGCTGATCACCCTGACAGTCGCTCGAGTGCCCTTATTATCTTGGTGTGCAACGACACCTACTGTCCATCGGTCTCGCTTGTTTACTGGTATGTTAGAATGCCAGAGGGGCTCGGCACTACCACTGGCGAAAGGGAAAAGACCGACAGTGAATGTTTAGCGGAACTTGTGCGGGAATCTCAAATACAGTGGGAACGAGGGTTAACATGAAGTTTGGGTAGCAATGCCATTTGCTGTGCAAAGTTGAAAAGCGCCTGGTGGTAGAGCTCCTGTACGGTCTGTTGAGACTGCACTGACTGCCTTCTTTATTGGTAGGCTTTAAATGCTTGACCACTTGGTCGATGATTTCAGGAGATTCGACTAGCCGTTTGACGTACGCCACAGATACAATAGTTAGAGCAGTTCTGGATGGCTTCCCGTCAATATCCTCAATAGAAGTGACTCGCCCGTGTGGGAGCTACCAAGGAATCGTTGAATCTCCTTTGGCAAGGAATCTTTTAAATAGTACTACAGACTCTTTCCTTCTGCTGGAGCTACCGACAGAACGTGGCCTTCATAAGTATTCGGTATTCATATTCTGATTGAGGTGGGCATTCAACAATCTCATTGTCACTCCTCCGTAACTACGGATAACAATTGGCTGAAGTTCGTCTGGCCAGAGTTAGTTCAGTCATCCCGAATCTTCACCCCAAGATGGCAAAAAGAAACAGAAGGCGTCAGTCCAATAACATGGATCGCCAAGGACTTTAAGCTCACAGTTAACAAGAAAAGAGCCTCGGCAAACACCGAAGTGAACCTAGCAATTGAAAACGCGAAGTAAAATCCGCGATACTTATTGTTTTCTTCGAATATATCTATCAAAACCATGTTTTAGACGTTACAAATTGAAGTGTCAAATACAAATGAATCGTTTGCATGCAGAAAAATTCATCAGTATAAATAGCAGTGACAGCACCTTTAATTCCCCTGAATCTTAAACCTCTGCCATACTAGTACACCAGTACCTGTTCACATTACCTTATGAATGTAAATTCACTACAAACCACCAACATAAAACCCAGTATGTTGGCGTGAGTATCGCAACTTTACTCGTGGCTGTTTAATGGATGCGCGTCATCTTCACTACTGTAGGCTGCATTCACTAGAAGAAATATGTTCTAGCCATTGCCGTTGGGAACACCGCTCAACGAGTCTGATGCTTGCTTGCTTTCTGAAAGTCGACTGGAGTTTCCGCAGACATTCGCCTCATTGGGTGGCTGTCGTGCGGTTGTACCTAAGGTTCCATCACGTTCAACATCCCTAGCGACTCTACTTGTTGCGTTACGGTCGGTTTTTGAACGGTAGGTAAATCAATACATAAAGTTTGCATGCAGACTCGCCGTTTTCTCGTTACGACTTCTGATTCGCGTTAGCATAAGGTCGGAAAACTTTGGACCTCTCAATTTGGGAACAAGGAAAGAGCTTCGCGATAAACTGGCTCACCAGCAATTTTTGGTGATCAACTAAATAACACCGAGGTCATTTTCTTTGAAGGACACTCGAGAGACAGTTAAACAGAAACATTTTCGTGGATTACATTTTGTTACCAAAGCTTGTCGACTTAGTTTCTAAAGACTCTCAGTTAGAAACATTATTTTTTAGCTATATCCCAACGAAGCTACACCTTTGCGCAACCGTATCAGTATACCAGCATTATTTTAAGAGAAAACCGTAATAAGCGATAAACATGTGACGGAAAATCATGGAATGGACAAACTGAGAAAGGTTCACTCGTCAAGCGATTTCCCCCTTCCTCTTTTCTCTACGGTCACTTTGTTCCTTACACTTTGTATCCGTCGTTGCACATTTTGTGACATTCGCCTGTTACTCAGAATTAAGATAAAAGTGGAACATCCAAATTAGTTTCAAAAACACAACGATATGCTATTTCAAAAATATCAAAAGGAATATAGCACTTGTCAGTTAAATCAAACGCTTATTAGACTATCGACAGACTGCTTATAAGCGGACAAAAGTCAGAAAACAAGTGGAATTCATGAGAGTTTCACGCTCCTGCGATATTAAACATTTCCAGAGTAGATTGTAAAAGTGATCACAAAATCAATCACGATCAACCAATCGTATCATACAATTGTTCCAACTAAAACCCACCGTCCGTAATTTCCTACACAACACGCCTGCACATCGCTTGTTACAAAATGGCAAGTTATTTTGAAACCCCGCTCACAAAATAATGATTATATTCTGCAACTAAACAACAATAAGCCAACAGCAATTTTTTGAATATGTACTCCAAATCCTATGCAGTTTTCTCTTTTGTAAAGTTACAAACAGTGAAACTGAAATTGCTTCACCAATGAAAGTTCTGTGTTCTATGTGTGACATGGCTAGTAACTTCGACCGTCTTAGTGTGTTGCCAGGGTAGTGTCCTGCTTGAAGCAAGGAATTCTCACATAAAATAAACTGGCATACGCGTGTCAGAACAAGTTTACCTTATCGCGTCTGTCAGATTGCGCAGTGAAACTGCAACAAACATTGAGTTATTTTAGAGAGATTGCTACAACCCTGTCAACATTAATCTGGTGCCATACAGACGTATGGGGTTGCGTGAAATTTTGTGGACTTAATACTGGTGCATATTGACCAAAACGGTCTAGTGTTGCTTCACTGGACCGTACGTATGCGATCGGTCCTCATCCGTTAACAATTTAAAAGGCCTTTTCTGAACAGCTGTTGAAGTGTAGTCCCGACAGGCATCGAACTAACGGAACACGGTAGAGTTCGGGAACAAACCGTATATTTCCAATAATGTTTGAAAATACGATAATTTGTTATCTCTAGGCTAGCCTTGGACCAACGACAGCAACAGAGGGAAAAAAGCGAGAGAACGCAAAGTGAGCTCCAGCCTATTGGACGGCACTCGAAAACGCATCAGAGGAAAAGTGTGCAGAAACTCCGAATGCATTAAACAACGTTCGAAAAAATACGGGCTAAAGCAATTTGAAGAATGAAATGACAAATGAGTCGAAGGGAAAAAGGCAAGTATTCGCCCGTGCGATTAGTTGCACGACTGAAGAAGGTGACACCTAGTTTGTACCAGGACTTCTGTAGTAGAAGTACACAGAATCATGCGCACGGAACAGACAAGCAAAAAGGTATGGTTGCAGCCGCCATCCTTAAAGAGGTCATATGATCATTGGTCACTACACTGACAAGTCTCCTACAATTCATTCAGCGTCACTTTAGTTTTTCGACGATATAGCTTGTTCATGGCAGCATAATGCTTTTCGGAGAGTTAGACACATAATTCAGGCTATTAAAATGCCTCACAGGGTTTGCTGTATAAAATTCAAAGTTTGAAATGACAATTCAGTTCTTGTCCACCTGATCAATGCACACGATCTCTGAGTGGACATGTTGAGCGATCAGTGGATCCTACCGTGGACCAGAGTCGTGGTGTTCATCGTACTCAATCTCACTGAGTACGTTTGCCTTAAGGCAAACATGTATTGGTTACAAAAGTCTTCTTAGAGTCGGTCACATCATTTAGTTTGAACTCGACTTCCAGTTACTTAATGTAACACTCAGTGCAACAATTTGGCTCCATAACGATGAAACGTTATAAAAATCACGAAGTACCCAGCATACGTTTGGACTGGTAATGCATATCTTGTAGTTTGCTGCAGAGAACACGCGAAGTAGGCTTTGATTTTAAACTGCCCTAAGTAACAAACGTGTTTCATGAATGAACGTATTCAACGCTCTGTATAGTCAGCCGAAAACCTTGAAAGTTAAGCTTATGCGAGTCAAATTTGGATAAATAGATTTGTACATTTAAGCTTCTTGATGTAGAGTGGGCTTCATTAGGGGATCAACGCTCCTACTTAGTGATTATGGGTTAACTCAGACCAACGTTCTCTTTGAATTGGAGTAGACTGTTCATGTGTCTGAACATAGTTACGGCTACGTAAGTAGCAACTAGTGAAACTCCAGTCCTGAATCGACGTTCTGTCCTCATGCAAACTTTAAAACGACGGCGCTCTCCTTAACCATTCAGAAGCGATGACAGGCATGCATGGTCTGCGTCATTTGCCGCGTAATGGGTTGTGTTTTCGCAGTAAATTTCTACTGTATATATCTGATGCACGCTCGCAGCCTTATTACTGACCTGATTGATGGTTTAGTGGTTTATCTTATTCATCCGTCCACCTTGCCTGTGCAGCCCCTCACTGTGCTGCTACTGATAAATCAATGGAGAGGAGCTTGGTTGTGTAAAATGTTTATTAAATTGTAACGCCGTTAGTCCCCACGTAGTAACGAAAATCATACATGATGCTCACTACTCACGTTTACAGCATGCGTGTCGATGATGCAAGCCGTGGTCCGTAAGCGACAATTTATGGTGATAGCAAACGATGGCTGTTTCTTGAGAGCTGCTATTTTGTGAACCGTGTAGCTTAGTGCGTCCCGTACGTCTGTCTCCTGCACAGCGCAGCCAATTCCTTAACGGTTCAAGTATCTCGAAGTCTGAAACTGGGACATATTAAAACTTCACACCGACAGTACGACTGACAACAGTTTGATAGAGAACCAGATTTCAAGAAAGCTCCAAATCTTACTACTACATGGGTACAACACAGAACTGTAACACACACAAGTGAAACCAACAGAAACCCGCACACCGCAGTTAAGAGGTGTCCCAAAAACACAAATTTTGTGTCCCGTTCAGGCCAATCCTGTACATAGACAACTCACTGTACCACAAGCCTGTTAAATGGCTTGTAGACATTCTCCATCCCGTCAGTCAATTGTTCACCCCCACTGTGTAAAAGATTTCTTAGAATTGGCACAAACGTATCGGTGAGTTCACATTAAATGTATTCTATCAATGTTGACTCTTTATTTGCAAACATTCCCATTTGAGACATAGTTGACTTTCTGTGTAATTTTACTTCTTATCAAAATTTGCCCTTTTGTCTCCCAGGTGATTATCTCAAAGAACTTATACTTTTTCTGTACAGAGAATATCCGTTTTGATTTTGGAGGATCATCTTAAAAACAAGTTGATAGCATAGCAGTAGGTAGCCGATTGAGTCCAACGCATGCAGATATATATTAAAAAATGAATGAATTTAACTTATCTGATGCTATAGATGGTGTCAACCTCTATAAGCGATATGTGGATGATATTTTGATTTTTACCACTAATATTTATTTTGTTCCACTTTTAAACCTTTTTAATTCCATCCATCGAAGTCTTTCTGTTTCTCGTGAAGAGGATAAAAACAACAGTTTACCTTTTCTGGACATTTCACTTACTAGATGGCAGGAAGGCTCACTACAGTGTTCATTACATCACAAGGCCACTTGAAGGGGTCAGTATTTACAATTCTCTTCCTTTGCATTAATCACTTATAAATGAGGTCTAGTGCGAACCCTGTTTCATAGATCCCGCGGAAAACGCACCGATGACTGCTTGCAAGGAGAGGAGGAAAGGTTAAAGAAGGTGCTGCTCGCAAACGGATATCCTCAGATGTTCATCGATATTCACAGCCAGAAAAGGCTGACCAAGATTGCCGTGAATACGGTCCCTAAGAAGCAGGTTTTTCTGAACCTACCTTTCAAAGACGATCATATCATAACTGACGTAAGTCAGAAATTACAGTCTGCCCTAACTCGTACATACTCTGCGGTTGAATTGCGGTTGCTACTCATAACTAGGAGTCATCACCACCATCATCATCATCATCATAGACAGCAGTACATCAGCGGTTCACACTGATGCTTTACTGCCCCACAACCATGAAGAAGAAACAAACCCTGTTTAGGATGAGAGAAGAAAAAAGGGAGAGGGGGGGAAACTAATCAATAAAAATAGCCACGTCTATATTCAAACATACAACATCAAGACGCCTACAAATTATTCTTCCTCACATATAATCTATCAGTTCACATGCAGTTACGGTGACGTCTATATCGGCGGAATAGATCAGTATCTGGGAAAAAGAATGGCTGAATCTATGCTTAAGTGGTTGGTGCGCGCCATGACGCAACAGGCAATGGTAGCAGAGTGACTGAGACGAAATCCGACCTCCTCTGTTGCAAAAGACATCATGGAAACAGGTCACGTTGTTTACCCCGCCAACTAGTTCCAAGTGTTGTTGCGTAATCGGAACCCGAATATGCTTGCTTTCTCCGAGGCAGTGTTAATCAATACTAGCCGTCCAGCCCTGTGTGTGCATAAACTGTTGACTCATGCAGTTTATCTGCCCTGTCAATGATAACAGTCCTTGCTTCACGTGAACCCAGTTGTTGGTTGGTTCTATCGTTGTTGCCATCCGCAGTTCCTGTATGTTCTAATGTTTTACGTTCGTGGCTGAAGAGAGTAAACGAAACGTTAACATCACGTGACGTATGTCTTTTATCGTTATTGGTGAACTGGATCAAGGGAACTCAGCGTTTTAAAGAAAACACTGTCATTAGACAATGTTTTCAGTGTGTTTCAGTGGCTTAACTGCTTTCTGTTATATTTACGAACATGTTCTCATTAGACTGTCAGAATTCCGTCTTCTGGATATGGAGCTAGTAAGAGATGTGGGCAAAGTGGATGGTAACTGTGGACGTAAATTTGCGCTGGCCTGTTATTTACCGTAGCATAGTCGCCGTTCTGTCGTTCGAGTCCAGAGGCCTTTGATTAAAACTCCGAGTGAGAGCTTTCTACGTGAACACGGCTTCTACATTCTTAGCAACCATGTGGCGAAATTGTTCTATGTCCTGACGTAACCTACTGTTGGAACATGTTCAGCGCCAGTGCTTTTAACCAGATTAGGGTGCTGGCTCTAGAATTGCGCAGCGGCACATGGGCTTGCTCCAGCGAACGTTGTACCCACCGCCTCTGAGAGGGAGATTCGTGAGTTTGTGAAAAATCGGGGCTTTGGCTACATTTGAATTAGCGACAAAAACATAAGGCTGGAACGCGACAATTGTTTCGTCAGCCGAGCTACGAATTCACGCCTGGAGCTCAGACATACTGTAGCGAAAAGGCGTCCAATAAAGCACAACCCGTATTGTCGAACTCGATGGTTGCCATACTACACGCACGTTAGCATTTATCAATCTCAGTTCTCATCCACAGCACACTCCAATTTCTGCTCACACGTCGTGCGCATTTCTGTCCGATTTGTGCGTGACGGACGTCTTCTGTCGGGATGTTTTCCTCCTGCCATTCTGTCCGCTGATGCGATCTCGTCCACAGTTAGAGTACTCACACCTTCGATTTGGTAATCCTCTATAATATCACTTCTGGACTCAGTTATTCACGTAACCCAATATGTTGCCTTGACTCTACATTATGATCAAGCGGATTAAGTCGAGGAGTACGGCGCTGGAATCTTGGAGGTTGACCTTGAGGGCCACGCGGATGCCGAACAAAACTATCGACAGGACTTCTGTCCAGTGGATTGCATCGAGGGCGGCGAGGGCTGCTTTTAGTTGCCAATGTAAGTGTTCGGTCATATTCTTTGCAGTCGAGTGGTATACCACAGTCCGCATCCGATGGCATTCGAGTGCGTGCAACGTTCCAGCAAAAGAACCGCCTACGAATTGGGATCCGCGGTCAGTTGTAATTGTGACCGAGCAATCGTAAGATGCCACACAACGTTCGCCGCATGTTCACTTTAAGACCTCTAAGCGGACGTCGGGAATAGGGCCGGCCTCCGACCATAACGCGAAACGCTGTACCATCGTCAAGATGTATGTGATACCGTTAAAAGGTGGCGAAAGACCAACACTATCGACCAGGAGGTACGAAAGTCGAGACACGATTGAAGTCTAATGGTTGAGTGAGGCCAAAACTTGGCGGTGAACCTCAGCTTTTTGACAACCTAAGCAAGATCGTGTCCGTTTACTAAGATGTTTTCGCATACCGCGCCAGTCATACCCTTCGGAAACAAGTTTTACGGTGGACCGGATGTCAATATGGGTGGTGCCTTGTAGCGCGTCGAAAGGTTAAGGGTACGATTAGGCGAGGATGTCCAATGGAGGTTTTTCACAAAATCGTTCCAGAGGCTGTCGACATATCTGCGAGGTTTGCAACAGGTCTGCGGGGCGCTATGATAACCTTAAACAAAACGCACGGTAACCATTCTTCGTATGTTGTACGTCGGCCATAGCTGACAAGTCGACGATATCGTGGCCAACAAGTGCTGATACGCGCGACAGAGCATCAACCATATCGTTGTCACTACCAAAGGTCCGTCGTATATCTGACGAAAAATGCAAGATGGAATCCAGTTGCTGCAGTTCGAAGGGTGAGCTGCGCTCGGAACGATTGCAATCGCTGAAACTCACGAACCGGCGAACTTCGAACTGGCGAGGGGAAGAAACAAACCGTCAAGTAAGTAGAAATGTGTTGTACCTAGTTTTTGAGGGTAATAGACATCTGGAGGAAAATGAAAACAGAGTCGATCAACGGACTGCTGGAGTGCGGCACCAACAGCTGTGTTGGATGCATGTACGGCTAAACTGGTGGTGGCGTTTGCGATGAAGTGGTACGATATCACTACAGCAGTTTGTGCGACTTTGGTGCGGTCGAAGGAGTCGACAGATACTTTCGTCAAATCAGCGTTGCAGTTGGAATGGCCAAGGAGTAATTCGGTCAAGGGTTACGTGAGCTGCTGGTAATGCGAGATAATTTGGCGGTAATGGTTAACCATGCCGCTGAAACGACGGACAGCAGCGAGAGTTGTAGGGCGAAGAAAATTACGAATCTCCCGTACCTTGACGGCCAGCGGCCGAATGCTGTGCTGATTGATATGATACCCCAACATCTCAATCGCTGATTGACCGAATGCGTATTCATCCGCGTTGACAGCGACGTTGCAAATCGTCTGAAGAGCAATCGCAGGTGGTTTTGGTGCTTTCCTTCGGAGGGGCCACCGAAAAGTCATTGATATAGGGTTAAACGAAGTTCAAACCTCTTGAGACACCGTGGATGAGTCGCTGAAATGCTTGAGCGACGTTCGGAAGACCAAACGGCATGTGTAGAAGTTTTAAGAAGCCAGATAGTGTAATCGTCACTGTCTTGGCGATATCGTCTGTGGCGACCGTGATCTGGTGATAAGCGCGAATCAGATCGAGCGTCCAGAACACACGAGTGCCTTTTAGACTAGCCGTGATGTCCTGGATATGCGGGATGGGGTACCTATCCGGTACCGAAGCGTCATTGAGTGTGCACAATATTCTCCACATGGATGCCAGTCTCCCGACTTTTTCGGCAACATACGTAGTGACTAGGCCCAGGGGCCAACCGACGGGTGAATAATGCCAAGCTCGAGCATGTGCTCGAACTCGGTGTGCGCTATCTTCAGTTTATGTTGTGTTAAACGACGGGCTTTAACAAACGTCGACAGGCTAATTGCGACGATGTGTTGCTGCGTTGTACCGGTTATTATCGTCAGAGAATTTGGCTGTCTCAACACTGTCGGGAACTGTTCAACAAGAGAAGCTTAAGTATTTTTGACGGCTGATCGGTACACGGAACTAATCGCAACCACGTTGGTTAAAGTCCTGATAACGAGCAGGTTCGTTTAATGGTCGAATAATCGATGGTGCCGTGCTTCGAATAGTCCGAAGTACTCAAGGAAATCGTTGTCAATGATTGGCATTTTGAAGTCTGCTATAGTGAAAACCCATGGGAAGTGCGACGAGGATCGAAATTCAGTGTATATGAACGCTGGTCACAAACTGTAATAGGCGTGCTGTTCGTTGCATGTAAAGTTGGCTACACCTGAATTAATCGTTCCCTGAAATCCGGTAGAATGACGCTGAACTCTTCACTAGTGTCGATGGCATGGCGAACTCCCGATTTTCGGTCTGGAGTGAAGAACAAGCGACCCTGTAAACCTGCGACGTCAATCGCCGCGACGTTCTGGCGGACTAGCTTTCCTAATCCTTCTTGTAGAAGGAACAAGGACTGCGACAGAAGCAAGGATGACAACCAAACTGTTGGTGGTGCCAACATTGGTCGGATTTGACACTCCCAGTGGACACCCTTCGCCCTTTGCACTGGATCTAGACGGTCTTTTGCTAGGCTTACAAGGGGAACAGTGCTAGCGTAAGCGTTGCGCGAAAAGCGCCTGGACCTGACGTGTGAGTTTGTTCACAGGGTAGCTTAGAAGTACCAGTGCCTTTGGCGCTGGTGCAGATAATTTGGAGATCTGTTTCGCATATGTCACCCAAATGCGATCGGCGGTATCCGCCTACTCTGAAAAAGCCTCCTGGGGGTTGACACTAAGGATATTTTGCATATTCATAGACAATCACTGGATCCATATTTCTTTTGGAAAGAGCTTCTTGAGCTGTGTGAAACCGGCGGGCGCTGCATGTGACGGTAGTGCTCCGCAGGTGGACTTCGCGCTTAATACTGAACTCTTTTACTTACTCGTATGGCTTGCTTGAGTCAGCCAGCTCCAAAATACCACACACCTCTTCTACGGCGTAAACCAAGAGAACAACGATCACGTGATGGCACTTTGTTAGTACCGTGGTTTCCCTTCATAACGCATAATTGGTCTCTAGTTTTCAGCTCTTTTAAACGAACTACCTAACGTGGGTCTGTATAGGTCATAGAGGAAATGAGTACACGGTTTTTAAAGAATAGAATATTTGATAAGTCATTGCCACAATTTCTGTTCTTCAGTGCACGGCGCGTTGAGTCGTTTGTCCCAGATGCAAATTTACCAGATATGAATTACTAAAGAGGCGTTGAGAACCGAGACCGAGTGCCTATTTGGCAGAAAATACAAGTGGTCTTGTGTGGCGTTGTAAACGGCATTGGCACGCAAGTTAGCTAAAGTGGCTGGAGACCGGCCGTCAACGACCGAGCAGACCGGAAATGTGTGTAAATTGGGTTCGAGGCACACAGTTACATGGCATGCGGACAAACAATCGGACAGCAACTGTGAGTTATGGAACTATTTTCACACATTACACCGCAGGCAGTTAAGGGAAATCTGCAGGTTGCTACAGTTTTGCTTTGAGTTGTATCAAACAGAAGGCCTGTAAAACTTACTGCATTTTGAACTTAAGTTTAACACGAGTTTTATCCGCTTTGAGGTCATGGCACAATACTTTCTCAGCGGCCGTGCCACTTCTTGATGAAGCGTGTAACCAGTGAGGTATAATGTCATCAAGACCAGACTTGGTTGAACGATGTTCAGAATGTAATTGTTCTACACGGCGGTTCTAATTTGCACCACCTCATTCAGCTGATTTAAACATCTCGTAGCACTTTGTGAATATTGTTCATATCAAGCCTTATAGCCTCTTGAGCAGTTTAGTTTACAACACTAAGCCCCCGCAACTCCTTCCTTGCGTTCACCTCGGGAGGTCGTATAAAAGTCTGAACAGAACGCTAATACTAACAAACGGCTGCCAATGATAAAGTAGTTTCTTCAGTGTTATTTATAATGTCATATCCCGCAAAAAAACTTATATACACACTCGAACTTTTAGTGCTATCTTTCTTACTAACAGGCCCATAATATCTCATTTCTGTCAACAATCAAAACATACTTTCAGAATGTTATGGGATGTATTTTTCACGTAGGGGAAATAGATTGTGCACAAAAGTGTGAAAAATGGCTGCGACAAAAACATGTGTCCATTTCATGTCGTCATCTTAGTTGGTCACATAAATGCCCGGTTCGTTGGTCACCGCACGTGCTACACGCTTATTTGATATTGCCTTTAGCGAATGGCCTTGCTA